>CAHIKZ030000629.1:1792500-1878054 GCA_903632075.3 Acanthosepion pharaonis
TTTAATGATTTTTTTTTCATGTCTTACTTTTTTGTGCATTGCTTTTTTTGTGTGTGTTATAAATTACTTCACCCAAGTAATGTGCTAAAGCCACAAGTGATTACTGGGAAAACATTGAGTGGAAAGGACAATAAAAGAACAGTTTTCAAGGCTACAGAAAAAAATGATTGATGTTGCATGTAAATTTTTAAGGTTCCTTGAGCGAGAACTATTAACATCTTACAGTAAAATGCTTCCAATCTAGTACTGCGCTTAAATTGGTGGAGTCCAGGTACTAAAGATGAAAGCTCACCAGTACAATTGTCATGAAAATGTTTATACTTCCTCTGATTTGATTTGTAACATCTAGAGATATGGGGAAATCATGGAGAGTCATGATCACCCATTTCCTGACGAGGCTCAGCCTATAATAAGGGCTCATAAGTGAAGGCTGGGATTCCATCCTTCATTTCTATGAAGTGTTTCTCTTCAGGACACGGTCGATCATAGCTCTCCACAGCTTCCTAACTTTTGTAGCTCTTAGTAAAGGTTTGCCTTTTCACCATACCTCCCATTCCCTCTTTTAGGATTCATTTACACAAGCTTGTTAGGTAGGTTACTTGATGTTTCCATCTGTTCCTTTTGCTCTCAGTACACCCTGTGAGTTTCAAATTCTCTAAGCCATCTTTCTTCATTGTCTGTACGGAAGAAAATGGCAACATACCCGGAAGCCCAAAGTGCTTTCGTGTCACATGCTGCTTTTGCAGAAAAAAGAAAAAAAAGTCTCTGCTGTAAATGAGCTACTTTCAACCAATCATGGTTGAAATTGTCACCTAGTGGAATGGATTATATAGGAAAAAAATTAGGATAGTTCATTTCCATGATCCATGAATAGCAAACCGTAACAGTGTAACCCATGCACACCTATCAATTCATGACTCCTTTCCTTCGGTGGTTAGCTCTGCTAGCTTTGTTGACAAATATTGACCTTATGGGTCACTTGGCTAACTTTTCCCTCCTCAGTTGGGGCTGGTGTGTTGTCTCAAGAGGGTTGATCCAGTTTCTACCAAAATCTTACAACATTGGGCTTGACAGTAAAGTCTATATGAGCCTCATTGTGTACCACAGACAAATGCACGTAATTCCTGTTTGTGGTCATGGTAACTTTTGTTTCTTTGCATCCTAGAAGTACTTTGTGAATCAGACGGGAATAAGAACTCCTTCAATAAAATGTTCAGCACTGTTGATAACTCTAACAGGTTTACTTAATATAAAGTAAAACTGACTGAATAAAATGTCTCTATTATCTACTGTAAAATCAAGGTCTCTACTGCCAGATGGTGATTTGGGAAATGTAGAACTCATAGAGCTGAGTTCATTATATTCACTTACACACAAATATCCTTGGGAAAGGTATGAATCCATATCTTCTCCTCCCAGATATGGGTTAAATAGCAGGACAGACTGGTTGCCAATCAAGGCTAAAAATCCCAGTCTACTGCAAAAAGAAATGGTAACCTAATGCGGAAAAAATCTTGCCTTGTGTATCAAAAGATACATGATTGCTCAAGTGTGTAACACATATGGCACTTAACTGAGTTGCAAATATTAAAGTAATAACCAGCTAGTTGACTCCTAATCAATTCTGTCATGTGTGTGTGTTTTTTTTTTGTTGCTCTGGCCACTGGAATTGCAGGTATGCTTTTAGTGATGACTGTCTTATGAGCAATTTTGAGCTGACTTCTGGTATCATCTCCTTGTTTGTTTTCGCTACGGCCACAGAAAATGCAACTGGAGCAAATATCTAGTGACCTTCTTTGTTGGGCCTGTCATAGAAAGATTCTAAACAAAGAACAATAATGGTCTTTTGGAGTGGAACATCAACACAAACAAGTTCAAGCTTGGGAATTAACAAAAAAATTTCTGTTTTTGTTTAAAAGAATTTCTCAGGACCATAGAAATTTGGATGACATTAATCATGTCTTCTTTTTGACAAGAAGTGGATAGGGTAGGGGGATGTTGGTTTTGCTCAATTTTACTGAATCTTGGCTAGTTAATTCTGGGTTTGATTCTCCTTCAAACTGTTCTTAAATTTATTTTATTATTTTAAAACAATTTTTACCTGTTTCTTTTTTTTTTAGTAATTATTATCCAATTAGTCTCTCCAAATCACCATAGTGACCTATTACATAGGGTCTAACAAACTGCTATAAAAGTGATTGACTTTTTCTGCTTGAAAACCTTGCGAGGCTACATGTGAGTACAGCAAACTTTGTGATTTTGAGGAATTGCATTCGTTCTTTTAAAGTGTCTGTAAGTGTCCTTTTTCTTTCTAGAACTTTGTTGTTGCTTGCATGTTCACTCTACAGCATTCTCAATATCCTTCGGTAGAATCACATTTCTGCAGTCTCTTCTTCATCTGTGCGGTTGTCCAGAATTCACTGCCATATAGGAGATTAGATATTACATTGCCGTCCAACACTCTTTTCTTTGTTTCTAAGGACACTCGTCTGTAGAACCACATCTCTGTTGCTTCAAGTCTCTTCTTCATCTGTGAGGAGATTGTCTAGCACTCGCTGCCATATAGAAGAACTGATATTACATAACAGTTCAGTAATCTTTTCCTTTGTTTCTAAATACTTTACTTAGCTTTTTGAAGGAATCTTTCACTATTCCAAATTCTGCATCATTTTCTTTCAGTGCAGTTTACTTCTTTCTTTCCCTTTTTATGAGTTTTCAATTTCTATTCTTGGTCTGCTATCAACACTGTCATCTGCATATCTTATGTTGTCATTAAGATTCAATAATGAATCATGGTAGGACTTCTACTACTCCCACCACAATTTTTTTAATTAAATTAAATTTGTTTTACTTACATTGCTACTGAAGCTGACTGCACTAACATGAGGTGTGATTACAACATTAGGAAGACTCCACAATTCTGAATTCTTATCAAGAGGTTCTTTGGGAAAGACATCCAATATAGCACCTCCCAGCCAACCAGACCTAAGAGGAGGTAAAATTTATATATATATATATATATATATATATATATATATATATATATATATATATATATATATATATATATATATATATATATATATAAAAAAAAAAACAATGATATGTATAATTTAGATTTCTTAGAACTTATTTAAAAAACAAAAACAAAACAATGCTTGATACAACAGTAGAGCATATCATTTGGTATACACCCCCGTTCAACCAAATGGTTATAAGTAAACTAGAGCAAAAATTCCTTGCATTAATCGAAAAACATTTTCCTAGAAATAGTAAACTCAGCAAAATTTTTAATAAAAATACCTTAAAAACAAGTTACATTTGTACTGAGAACTTAGAAAGGATTATCAAGAAGCATAATGCCAAAATCATGAATAAATATTTATACAAAAATCAAAGAAATATAGGTCCTGAAATAAAAATAAAGAAAAATTATGTAACTGTAGAAATCTTGATAATTGTCCTCTGAATAATAAATGACATATAAAATCTGTAGTTTATCAATGCAATATCTCATCTATTGAGAATCCTAATGTTGTTAGTCTACGTAGGATGTACAAAGCATGAATTTAAATTAAGATGGAAACCACACCAAAGTTTCTTCAATAATACTAAATGCAGCAGCCAGACATCCCTATCTAAATATTTCTGGTATTTAAAAGAAACCAATAAAACAGTAAATTGGAAATTAACAAAAAAAAAAAAAAAAAAAAAAATTGTAGATCTTTAAATACCCATGTCCTTTGTGCATACATGAAAAGTTAAATATTAAGTTTCTGAAAAATAAAAATATATTAAACTGAAGAAATGAAATAGCAAGTTTTTGTAGACATTGCCAAATTATTTCCTTAAAAGAAATGAAACCATATTTATATTTGATCATAAATGCATAATTAGATTATAATATATTGATTTTAACATTACCATATCTCTACTCAATTAGTAAATAAAATATAATATCTTAAGTTGGTACAAATAAAAATATAAATATTAAAAATGTGACTAAATAATATTTGAATTCCCCTTTTGAAAAAAAAATTGTAATTGAAATTTATAAAAATTAATTAAATATAATGCCAAATGTATTGCTATTGAAACCGGATGATGTGTTGGAACATAGACACTACCACAAATTTCTGCTCGGAAAAAGGACGTTTGTATCAATAGACAGATACCCCAGTCCCCACCTTGACTTGACCGACTTGTTAGCTACAATACATGATGAGTTTTCTAAATAAGTTAAATCTTAACACTCCTAAAATAAAAAAAAAAAATGAAATTTTCCTTAACCCCAATATCTCAAAATATCAAATTTGTCTGGACTTATAAATTAAGTGAATCAATTTCTAAAAAGTTATTCTTAGCATCACTTGATAATGGAATGGGACTTTGTATTTTGAGTTTAATTTTTATGATTGAATTTAAATTGAAGTTTCAGTTTTGAAACATGGGAATTTTGGTGTTGTGATAATTATATATTTTTAAAAAACAATTTTTATATATATATATATATAAAATCTCAACTTAATGATTGATAAATGTATTTGTTCTTTTATCAATCTAACGTGTTTCATTTTTATTAAAGCTTCATCAGAGAATGAGATATAGAACAAAAAATTTTCTTCTCTTTTTAATTTTTGTGTGGTTTAATTTTCATTTGTTAAACAGGTTTCATATACATTTCATTTGTCAAGCAGTGTTAGTGTGTATAATTTGTATGTGTAAGTATAGTATAATTCTAGTTTGTGGAATTTGGATGATGTGTGCGTGTGTCCAGTTGGAATTATTTATTATTTACACTATTTGTATCAGGATTATTGCCCTCATCTTTGTTGTTATCATGTTTTGGCCACTGTGCTCAGCCTTCCTCAGATGTATATTGACCTGAGTAATTTATAAGCAATTTTGAACTAAACCCTTCATTTAATGTCTTGTCTAGTTCTTCTTTATAATTATGCTCAGTTATTGTTCCCCTGTTTCTGCTGAGTGCACTGCCTGGCACAGAGATTGAACTCACAACCACTGTCAGTAAATTCACAAACCAACACTTTAATTCCATTGTTCCAATTATAAACAAATTTCAAAAAAACTATATTACATCACCAACGTTTATTAAATCCATTCTTAAAGAATCTAATGTATATTTAACACTGACCCTGGTAGTTGATGAAAAATGTCCATAAATCAACATTTGAACAACTTCCAAATGAATAATGCCTAACATTTGTCAAAATCAAATAAATAAATATATATATATATATATATATATATATATATAATTTTTTTTTTTTTTAAGTTATTCACTTTAAGAGGTGTTCCTGTTCATAATATCAATATTGTGTGAAATCGATCCCTAACTTTTACAGAGTTATTGAATTTAACTGTTATTTACAAATGTCAAATCTGAAAGTGTGGTAACATCATTGATATCTGCATATTTTTTAATTTTCTTCAAATTCTTTAAAAAGTTTTTCCTGTATGGAATTTTTTTCAAAACCACATGGAAATAAATTTGAAAGTAATAATTACCTTAAATGAAGAATTAATCAGATGCATACTGATGTACTAATGATTATTGGTGAAAGAGTCTATCAAACTTTAGATAAGACTTGTGAAGCTCAGGCTATTGCTTTGGATATCTCGAAAACGTTTGACAGGATTTGGCATACTGGTCTTCTTCCCAAGTTGGAAGGTTATGGTATTTCCAGATTAATTTTTGAACTGATTCAGTCTTATCAGATTGCAAAATGAAAGTGGTCCTGAACGGCAATTCTTCTAGATCTTTTTATGCAAGTGTCCTACAGGAATCTATCCTTAGACCTACATTGTTCTTAATCTTCATCGATGACATCAGCTCTCAACTTGGTATCTATGCTGATCGCACAACCATTTATTTCTGACTTGATAGTAAGTTCAATCAGTTTAATAAGGTCAAATTGGCAGCTGAACTAAAATTAATAACCTACAGCCAACTTGTTAACTGGAGAAAGGGATGCCTCCAAAACTAAACTGATCTCTATTAATCCCCTGAAAGATCTCTTATTGCTTCCCATTAGTATGGCTGATGCTAACCTCCATGTGAATGGCTCATTACGCCTTCTCGGGTTGACAGGAAAGATTATATTGAATCCATTGATACAGCTGCTGCTAAGAAAGTTGGTTTACTGTCGTGCTAGACAATTTTTCTTCACAGAATCTATCTTGCATATTTATAAGTCTACTATTCATCCATGCATTGAATATTGCTACCACATCTGGTCTGGTGCTTCTGCTATATATTTAGATTCTTGATAAAATCAAAAGAATCAGCAACATTATTGGTCCTGACCTGGCATCTTAGCTTCAGTCTCTTTCCCAATGCCATAAAGTTGCTTCTCTGTGCTTTTCATATAAATATTTTCATGGTAACTGTTTGAATAAACTCTTTGCTAGCACAATTGAACTGGCTAGATGTAAGCATAAGTTCTATGCTAACAGTTTCTTTTCTCACACTTCTCACTTGTGGAACTCTCTGGCTCCAGCCAACTTTGTTCTTCAAAAATTTAAATGCTATGTCAATTGTTATTTACTTTCTTCCTGATTATTCTTCTATTGTTCTCGCTCCTTAATAAATGTTTCTCTTTTTTTCTTATTCTTTCACACTCAATTTCTTATGTCTTGGTTCTTTTACTGCCTTGCTTGGGGTGAACTCGATTTAAAATAAAATAAAAAATGTATATATCCATTGGTTCCATATTTAAAAGAAGTTTGTTTTTTTTATATGCAAAACAGTTAAGTCCAATAACTCTGTAAAAATTGGGGATCAACCTGACGGTGTATTGATAATTTAAACAGGACTCCCTCTAAATTGACATACACACATTTAAAACCTTTTTTCCTATATATATATATATATATATATATATATATATTTTTTTTTACAAGTGGACCAGCCTATTTTTTATGGTTTAATTTGAACATACTCTGTGTAAACTATATTCTTGTTTGTAGGTACGTAATGGTACGTTTGTTTGTAGGTACGTAATGGCTAAATTAAAAGAAAATTATTTTTTTTGCAAAGTTTAACCTTCATGCCAGTGTTTCAAAAAGACTATTTTTCTGTTGATGCAACTACTGTATACTACCTCAGCAATGCTTATTAAAAAGATTATAAAAATATGTGAATGAAATATAATATGATATTTAGTATTTACCTTTTATAAGAATTTATTTTCTACTATTTTATAAAAACAAAATAAATTTGTCAAGAAATCTTTTTATTTACAAAATTATCAAAATATGTTAACTAACAACTGTTACGTGTTGGAAATTGTAACAAAGGAAAAAAAAAAAATGATTTACCAAAACACAGAGCTAAATCACAAACAAATATTTAATTTACTAAAACACAATATAAATATATACAAGGTGCAAAGTATTACAAGGGAGAAGAAAAGGGAGTCAAGTCTCATTACCACTTTTTAGGGTTAGCAAAGTAATCTAAGTGCTACTAACTGGAAATCCATAAATGTGAGAATATATTGAATAATTGGTAGTTTGGTCAATGAAAATAGTCAAAACTCTATGTACCAGATTTGTTCCAAGGGGTTCTCTTTTGGGGGTTTTGTTGGTCGGCAACTTTTCATAGAGATTTTTTCGGATGGATATAATAATCCTTGAATCAAAAGCTGGAGTTGATACTGGCTTCAACAACTGACAACCCTTTTCCAAAAATGTATTTTTATAGGGGCTAGCACCTAATTAGCATATTTCTAGAATTTTCTCGAATGTACTGGAATGATCTAGAATCTTCCAAATGTTCTATTTCTAATTTCTCTATTTTACAACTACTTCATGAATGAAAACTTTAGAATCCCTTACTATAGAAATGCATCCTCGTAACACAACATTGCAATATTATTTATCATTTTATAAATAACTGAGAAATAGTTCATTGATATTTTTATAAAATGAGAGTTTTTTTTTTATTCATTTTATAAAAATATCAATGAACTATAGAAGAAAATACATAACACATTTTCTTCTTATTTTATCTCGCAAATTACTTGTTTTAATTTTCCAATTTTTCATTATCGTGATCTATGGTCGGCTAATTGCCAATTGATTTGAACTTTATAAAATGGTAAATAAAGATTTCATAATTTGCTCACACATTTTTATAATTTAATAAATTTTTATGAATGCAAAAAAAAAAAAAAAGATTGTTTTCATACTTATTTATAAATTGGTAAATGGTAAACACAGAATTGTAGTTGGTTTGCATATTTTTCTAATGTTGTAAATATTCTTGTAAATAAAAAGTATAATAAATAGTAATACAGTGTAACCCGGATATAAGAGAGATTTTCTCTGGTCCCAAATTAGAGCCATACTTACCTAAACAAAATAGACCAAACCCGGATATAAGAGACTTCTTCTCCAGTCCCGACAACTCTCTTATATCCGGGTTACACTGTAATATAAAAAAAAAAAATATATTTTTGTTGCAAATTATCAAGAACAAAAAAAATGTATAAATTTATTTCATGTTTGGGTTTCAATAAATTTTTTAATCGTCACCTCTTAAAATGATAAACATTGCTGAGGGAGATGATGTAGTATAAAGTAATTGTGGTGTCAAGGGGGAAAAAAAAATCATCCTTTTTGAGACACCATTTTTCTTTTTCTTCGAGTATGAAGGTTAAATATTGAGATTATTTGATTTTGATCTCATCAGTCCAGGGGGAGATAACCCAACCGATATTATTATTATTGCACATACACAAATTATGCAAACTGAACGGAAACTTTGAGCCTTGCCTCTTCCGGATGTCTCAGTATCAGTGTTGGGTTAAAGGGAGATAACTAAGTCCAACTTAAGGAATCCGTGCATATGCTATGTGTCGACTTGGAGTTTTAAAATCATTCAGTGTACCAACAGCATATGTATTTTTATACAAGTCAAGGTTAAGATATACATTTATTTTATGTAGTAATATATAGTATATATACTTTAGTCTATATTAAAACTGAAACAGCTAAATATCTTCTTTGCGTTGTAGTTGTTATTGGTTATGGTCTGTATGCCATTGGAAATTGCTTGACGTGCCGCGTGTGGCTGACCCCTGTGTTAAGCCACAGAAATCTAAAGCCTAGAAATTAATACAATATGGGAATCAATAATACAGAGTGCTAGAGAAAAAAATACTCTAGAAAATTGCAATAAGAGCTCTGGTAAAAAAAAACAAAAAAAACAATGGTTACTGAGAAAAGACACATGGCCTAGTAGATAAAAGGGTTCGGGGAATCCAGTGACTTGATCCAAAGAGTTATGAGTTCAATACCTGGCTACAGCAGAGATGAACAAAATCTTGGAAAGTCGAGTTAGAGTTAAAGGGAGATAACTGATAATATCAATCACTTTCAGAATTTAACAAAATTGACATTTTAATTATTAGGAACATATTTTTATGAAAATATTATAAATTATTAGAATATGATTAAAAGGTTTATTCTAAAATCGGATATTATTTTTCATACAGTCTAATAAGTTTTGTTAAAATGAATAAGTTCTTTGCCAGGATGTTTTCAGTGGGACCTTTCATTTGAGGGTAGCACTGTGAGTAAGAATTAGCACACAATCTGTTCACCATTTTCGTAAGGAACATTGTGATATATAAATATGGAAAAAAAAACGTGTGCATATTATTTATATAAGAATCTCTTTACTTACTTCAGGGCTTTCAACAAAAATTCTTCTTCAATGACATCTCCTCGACCAACATTAATGAAAATAGATTGCTGCAAAAAGTCAAAGTATTGAAATTAAACATACTGCAACTTTTTAAATAAAAATTCAAGCTTAAGTTAAGAAAATTTTGATGCTGCAGAGCCTCAAAAGTGAGGCAAATACTGCATCAGGACTTGTAAATTGCTTACAACTTTTAATTTTTTTTTTTTTGATCTAAAGCAATGATCCCCGGCGTGGGGTGCATACCCCACCAGTAGGGCATGGTAATATTTTAGTGGGGGCATGCATGGGATGTTCACCTTCGGCTTACTATATCAACAGAATAAGAGGGCAATTCGAGAATGAGTTATTAACTGAATTGTTTTCTAGTGAGTCTAAGTGTTAACCCTAGAACACTAACCATCAATTAAAATAACATCACTACTAACCATGGGTATATCATACCCGATTTTGAAAATATCAAAAAAAGAAAAAAAAAAAATTAAATATAAATCTTTATTTGAAATATTTTACACTTCAAACTTTGTACTTTGAGTTAACATTAATAGGAACTGAAAAACATTATTTAGGTAAGAAAATCGGGTACTGAAAATTGTAATTAAAAATAGGAAAATTTGCACTGATTACTATATACCCGTGGTTAGTGTTCTAGGGTTAATAATGTTAATGTGTGTTAATACATACAATGCACATACATTATGCATACATAAAAACAATTTTTATGTATGTATGTACATGTATAATTGGCATACATGTAAGAATTAAATATTAGAGATGAGGGGGCACCAGAATTTTAGAAATACCAAAGTGGGGTCATGGCCCAAAATCATTTGGGAGCTATTGACCTAAAGTTTTTACAAGCAAACAATTGTAATATGTTTTGTTAAAAATGACCAATAAGGTAGTTCTGTTCATTTTTTTTTTTTTATTGGGTCTTTCCTGTATGTGGACAAGAGATTTCTTTTTATTCAACCTATAAAATGAAACAATTCTTGACAAATTAGAAGTCCTACCAGAATTTACTATTGGTGGCCAAAATCTTAACATAAGATATGCAGATGACCCGATGTTGATAGCAAACACATAAAGGAAACTAGAGGAACTCTTACAGAAGTGAAAAGAAAGCGAGAAGACACGTCAATTGCAAGAAGACGGAATGCATGGTTGTCAGCAAAAGGGACAATGCAACATGCAAATTACGAACTGGAGATACCAAACTCAAACAAGTACAACAATTTAAATATCCAGGCAGTGTTTTAACAGAGGGTGGAAAGTATAACACTGAAATGCAAAGGTGCCTTTCAAAAGCTAAGTATTAAGAAAAAGAAAAATTTTGTTAGAAGCAAAGAAAAGACTACTGAACTGTTATATAATATCAGTCTTCCTATACAGTGTTGAATATTAGACAATCTCCTCACAGATAAAGAGGCTTGAAACAACAGAAATGTGGTTCTACAGAAGGATGCTGAGAATACCAAAACTGAACTTGCCAGCAACGACAAAGTTTTTGAGAAAATGGACATGAAAAGGACACTTATACTCTATATCAGGAAGAGATAATTGAAACTTCTAGGGCACATAATGAGAAAAGAGGGCTTGGAAAATTTGATACTCACAGGACAGATGTAAACAATGCATAACCTACCTAGAGAGTTTGAGTAAATGGATGGTAGAGCAAAGTTTAAAGAAGATAACAAAAAGACAAAATTTATTAAGAGCAACAAAGGACAATTGTGGAGAGCCATGACTGGCACTTAAAAGAAGAGTGTAGTATTTGTCCAAATGATTTTGAGAACTTTTGAGAAGAAAGGATGAGGAGAAGGGTAGTGGATAGATCAAGGCAACTGGAGATGTCGATTGACATTACATTTGAATAGCTGGAGTTTATAGCTCACAGGGAAACAGGAATAGGGAAGGGAGTTCCACAGGCGAGAGGTGCGAGACATTAAGCTATTGGAATAGAAGAGACGGCTACATTTAGGAGTTTCAACAGTGAAGGGGTGAGAGTGGGATGCCAGCCTTGTAGGGCGCTTGAACTCATGAAGTCTGGGAACCAGCGAATGCAGCTCCTCGGAGCAATTGACATGAAAGTATTTGTAAAAAAGACAGAGAGAGGCGTCGGCACGTCTGTGAGAAAGTGACTGTAGACGAGATGCCAGAGCAGGGCCAATTATATTGCATATCCGCCTCTGGAGCCTATCAAGAACCCCGAGGCAAACAGAGGGGGCTCCAGACCATATATGGCAGCAATACTCCATGCAAGGGCGAATTGTTGATTTGTATTGAAGTTGGTAAATTTTCACATTGATTGAAATGGGTCCTTATGGAGCTACAAGGCAAGAGATGTAGAGTTGGCCGTCTTGAGAAGCAAGTAGTAGTATTTTAAACATAATTATAAACAAAACACAAGTATAATACACACCTCTAACTGTAAACCTACCTTGAGAGCTTGAGTAAATGGATGGCAAAGCAAGGTTTAGGAGATATAAGAAAAAGACAAAATTTATTAAGAGCTATAAAAAAGCCCAAGATCCATTCAAGGTAGAGGGTTACTGTATGAGTGTAAAAAGAGTAGATAAGAAGTGCAGTTTATGTGGGAAAGATAATGGTTAACACTAGACTTGAAGAAATTAAGATTGTAGTGATCAGGAAAACATCCTCTTGGGAGTCTAAAACAATTCTAAATTAAAGTATTAAACAATTCTAAAACAGAAGTAGAGTGTGAGGCAGAAATGCCACGCATATAATGGTTAGATATTAGGTGCTTCCCTCTAGCCTTACCATTATGTGGGAGGTATTTCTGCCACACATATTTTCAAAAACATGCACCTTGATAAAAAAAAAGAAGATATTGTAAATATTTCATTTATTTCCATCTTCAGAAGCTGATGATTAGAAGCAAATCTCATGTTTAGACATTTTATTATTCAGAAAATCAGAAGTCTACTAATTTGTGGTTGTAAAGAAATGAAAAAAAAAAAAACTGTCAACTTATAATAGCAATAAATGCCCACAATAGATTTCTTCTGTCTCTTGACCACAACACATGTAGCCAAATCACAGTTCAAATGATAGTCCGTCGTAACAGTCCAACAGGCAACTTGGAAAACGACAAAATGGGGTCACACATCCAACCTTCACTTCTCACCAGCAAAAACATGTGTTCATCCACAAAGCTCAGAAAATTCAAATCTACCACATAAGCGAAAAACAATGGCTTTTGTTTACCAGGAGATCTTTCTGATTGGTCATGCCATTCAGGGGAGGGAAGAACATTAGCATAGATTCTGATCCTTAAAGTAGATTTTTGCTAACTACTTTTTGGTAATTTTTCTTTGGCAAATCGCACACAAAACAAACTCTTTTTCGAGGTAGGTGATTATCTCTTTCATTAAAATATAAATTATAGTATTTGATGAGAGATAAGCTGCCCTTGTATACAAGGTTGGATCAAAAAGTATTGGGGTCTGGTACTATAAAAAGAAAACCACAACACATATAAATTCAGCATTTAATCTCCTTTAAAGTAGTCACCTTCTGAAGTAACACACTTTATCCAGTATTATTTCCATTGATTGAAGAATTTCTGAATTGGGATTTGTTTTTTAAAAAAACAGTTGCAAGGGGTGAGATCTGGGGAATATAAGGATTGTTGAACCTGGGGAATGTTGTTCTTTGCTAAAAACTGCTGCACAGGCCAGGGTCACTGATAAACCTTCTGTGGGTGTGGCAAGATGACCACACTCTACACACTTTCCTTCCTGCTATAAGCAATGGAAGTGTGCAAGAACATTATAACTTAGTGTGAATTTGCAACAGGTCTATGGTCAATCAGTGTCAAGCATCATCATTGTGTACTTTAGCTCAGTTACCACAGCAACAGTCCTGATACTTTTTGATCAGACCTTGTAGAGTTAAAAAGTGCCAAATTAAAATATGGGATATTCTTAAGTTCAGAGATTTAGAGAATCTCCTTCTCCATTTGTCTATTAGACCCCTAAGAGTAAGAAAGATTTGCACTTACTCTTTCCTTGCAGGCTTCTAAAATGTTTCCATTGAGTAAGCCCCGAGTGGCTGTAGTACTTGGCAGAATGCTACAAACATAGTCAGAGTTGGACAGTAGATGATGAAGACCATCTGTCGAACTGGAAGGAAGAAGAAAAAAAAAGTTTACTTTTTGAGTCATTCTGAAAATCTCTTTCTATACGAAAGGGTAAAATTAACCTTTTTAAAAGATTCTACAATGAATCAATATTTATTTACATTATTTGGACTGGTATCCTCATCTTCATTGCCATATTCACAACATTTCAACCGTTGTACACTCTGGCCTTCGTCAGGTGATTAGAATTTCAAACTTAACCCTTTATTTCATTCACCAGGGTAGATTGTTCTAGTTTCACTTGTCATGCCTCTTCCAGATGTCTCAGTTATTTCCCTTTAACTCAACTCTCCAAGTTTTTGGTTCACCACTGCTGTGACCTGGTATTGAACTCACAACTCTTTGGGTCTAGTCACTGAATTTAACCAACATCTTTATCCACTGGGCCATGTGTTCTAATCACCTGAAGAAGGCTGGAGCATACAACAACTGAAATGTTGTGAATATGGTGAAGATGTGGATAACAGTCCGAATAATGTGAATAATCATACTTCATCTCAGAGATATACACAGACATTATATCACTAGAAGCTAGTCACTGGATCTAACCAATGTCTTTATTCACTGGGTCACGTGTCCTTGTGAATATGGCAATGAAGATAACAGTCCGAATAATGTAAATAATCATAATACCTCATCTCAGAGATATAGACAGTTATTGAATCAATATTTGATTAACAGACGAGAAACAGAAGTTTCTTTTGTTAATATTTCAATGTTTATTCACACCATCTTCAAAATATAAAATAAAACTGCCTTCAGTTTTATAGGAAAAAGACAACATAGAATCACAAATAATCCTAGTTTCAATTAAATGCAACCATGAAATAATGAATCGAATTAGAAAGTGCTAGGAGACTGACTGTTTTTTTTTGCGTTTTATCAACTCTTTGTGGGTTATTTAAAAACCAAAACATTTTGGATTGTAAGAACAATTCTTTTTTTGTGAGCGAATTTTGCATTAACAATTTCTTTCAGTATCTGTCTATATTTCTGAGATGAGGTATTATGTGCACTATTTGCATTATTTGAACTATTGTCCTCATCTTTGTTGCCATATTTATCACAACGTTTTTGCCCTTCAGTATCTGTCTATATTTCTGAGATGAGGTTTTATGTACACTATTTATATTATTTGGACTATTGTCCTCAACTTTCTTGCCATATTTATTACAATGTTTCGGCCGTTGTCAAGGACACATGGCATAGTGGATAAAGTGAGAGGACCCAAAGAGTGTGAATTCAATACCCGGTTAAGGCAGTGGAGAACTTGGTGAGGGGAATTAACGGGAGATAACTGATAACTGACATCCATTAGACATGGCCGAAACGTAATAAATATGGCAACAAAGATGAGGACAATAGTCTGAATAATGTAAATAGTGAACAATTTCTTTTGAGAAAAATATATTTTTTTTCAGATATAAGCCCTACTATTTAATCCATAGCTAGGGAGGTGATGTATTCATACCTTCCCTAAGAGTATGTGTGCATAAGTGAATATAACAAACATAACTGGAAAAACATGAAAAACTAAATGAATTGCTACTTGACCCTGGTTGGATTGGTTAACTTTGTTTAGAAGCATATCAACCTCTATAGGTTATTTAATGACAAAATCTAAATATTTTGAACACAATCTTAAGGCCTTAACTACATATAAAATATATTATTGGTACTTTAATGATAAATAGGTATTGTTGGTAATTTTTTTTATATAAAAATGTGTTGCTGGTATTTGTATACTTTCATAGTGTTGTTTTTTGTTATGAGTTTACTATTTGCCCATAGCTGTGACCCTAACAGTGTCAGGGTGGACCTGGGAGCAACAGTAATTAAGAGGCTGTTTTATGCTCTTCAAAGCCTCCTGATTAGCTGATCAGTGGCTTTTCTACTGAATGTAGTTTATCGCCATATCTGGGACTAATCGAGTTTAAATTTAGAAATACTAATGTTATTTATTTTATATATATATATATATATCCAAATGAGAGAAAGAATAGATGAGTTAAAAATCCACTGTTCGTAGCATTTACTTTTAAAAAAGTGGTCAATACAAAGTAGAGCAATATATTATTATTGTATTTTTATTATAAGAGATTATAATAAAAACATTTTGAAATCGCTACACAAAATAGTAGCCATCAAATACTAGCCATCGCCTGAAAAAGTACATTCAAAGTAGTGAAACATGAAAGCTTTTGTGTAGCAATTTCAAAATGTTTTTATTATAATCTCTTATAATAAAATTTTATATATATATATATATCCTGTGTCCAAAACGTCTTCCCATTGTAAACAATATCATAATGGTTTGGCTCTAAGTGCTTATGACTACTGGATTCTTTAAATGGTAAAAGGTTGTCATGTTTAATTTTTGATTGTATCAAAATCAAACTTGATCAAGTAAAAGAACGATACTTACCAGAAATGATCAACATACGGACAAGTGTCCCGTCTATTCTCTGGGTTTGAGTGAACCATACCCCACACGGTCATTCCAAATGCTTTACACTTTTTGGCAACTAAGAATTTTGACAACAAAGCAGAAAAAAAAGCAGATTAGATTATTTCAAAGGAAGAAAAGAAATAATTGCCAATTTGTGGAATTCTTTAAAACTGTTTTAAGGCTGTTTTGAAAAAGTCATCATTGTGCATCAATGCATCAAAAAGTCATCAATGTAGCACAGTTATAGGGGTCACTAAAAGGATTGCTGAGCCCTAATAAGCACGGATCTTACAAAATATATTTTTGTGATAATTAATTCAGAATGACAACTGACTTCGTCTACCATGTGAAATGGCTAAAATGGAAGTTTATTTTACAACACTTACGTGAAAGATTACTATCAAAATCATGGTTTAGGTTTTAGATCCATATCTTTGTTTTTTTTTGGGGGGGGGTTGATTTTGTTTAGTGGCATATCAATTTCTATGGGTTGATATGCCACTGTTTTGTGTGTCTGCTTATAATCTGTTTATATTTTGAGTTCACTTGCAGGAAACTCAAAAACCATAGCATGTTGAATTGTACAAAAGAGTACTTAAGGAACATATATCAGCAAATACAACACAAATCAATCAAGGTGACTTTATTTGATTTGGCTTCAGTTACTTTCCCCACTGTTGTAATGTAGCTTCTCTGCAACTTTTCTAAAAAATATTTTCAGAGAAATTGTTCTGACAAATTTTCCTCTAAAGACTTTATGAAATCTTAATACTTTGAACACAGTTTTATGGCTTCAACTACAGATAAAATGTATTGTTGGTCATTTTGCTATAAAAACATATTTTATACTTTCATGGTGTTCTGTTTTTATTTGGGGGGGGGGTTCATTATTTGCCCATAGCTGGGACCCTAACAGGTGCTACTGCCCTGGGTCAGAGTGGACCTGAGAACAATTGCAATTCAGAGGTACTTCCACACTCCTGAAAACCTCCAATCTCCCGATCAGGAACATTGCTTTTGGATGTGGTTTATCATCATACCCAAGACTATAAATTCATGTCCCAAAAATTTAATTACAAAATTATATATTTTTTTTTATTTGGGTCAACAATCTTATCTTGGTTGTTATACATATGTTTCAACCATTATACCTTCCAGACTTCTTCAGGTTTCTTATCATATTCTGTAACTTTCTCAAAATCTTGATCATCCTAGGTATGACGATATCTGGCAACAAGGTCTCTGCAGGGGACGTTTTGAGGAGCATGGCACCACCTCTCAACTGCTGGTGTTCCCAGGTCAACACTAACCCATAGTGGTAGCATCTGTTAGGGTCCTAGCTATAGGCAAAGATTGAATCCTCAAACTGGGGTCAAAACACTATGAAAGTGTACATGTACATTTTTATAGTGAAGATGCCAGCAATATACATTTTCATAGTAAAAAAAAAAAAAAATTACCAGCAATACATTTTTGTGAGGAAAAATAATTATTTCCAACAATACATTTGACTCTCGACAAAAAACCTCTTTACAAAAATATACCAAAAACCAAAAACCATGGCATGTTGAAAAGAGTACTTAAGGAGCATGTATCAATGAGTACAAAACAAATCAATCAAGGTGACTTTATTTGATTTTGCTTCAGTCACTTTCCCATTGCTGTTATGTAGCTTCTCTGCACCTTTTCTAAAAAATATTTTCAGGGAAATTGTTCTTACAAACTTTCCTCTAAGGTACATAGAATTTATGAATTTAAGTGCAGTACTAGACTGGCTGCTAGGTCTCATCATTTTACAGTTGAAATGACAGATGTAACTATAAGTTCTAGGCTAACAGTTTCTTCTATCACACTTTTTGCTTGTTAAACTTTCTTCTGGATTCTTGCTACCCAGTCAATTTTGAGCTTCCAAAATTTAAAAGCAATGTCAATAGTTATTGCCTGTGTTCTTAATATCTATTTTTTTTTTTATGTTTTTGCGTTTTAATAATGTTTATGTTTTTATATTCTTGCAGCTTCTAGCTTTCCCAGTCAACTTTGAGCTTCCAAAATTTAAAAGCAATCTTAACTTTCCCTTTCTGCCTCTTTGAACCTGTTGTTTTTTGTTTTTTTTTTATTGTTCTCTCTCCTCAATAAAGTTTTCCTTATTTCCTATACTCTCAGTAACTCCATGTATCTTAGTGACTTTATTGCCTTGTTTGGGGTGAAATGATTAAAAAAAAAAAAAAATTCATATAAATTTGTTCAACTCATTTTGTTATACCCTACCAGGAAAAAAAAAGTTATAGGGTAAAAATTTTAAAATATTTATAGGGGTTTGAGGATAAATCAAAATGCATACTATCACTTACCTTCAGTACCAATCTGTCCGACCCCAAGAATCCCAATGGTGATGTTGGACAGAATACGATAGGATGTCAACTTTCGACTGAAATCATACAAAAAAATTTAAAAATATGTCTGTTTTTGCAATGATTATTTTAAGGCATTCTTAAATTTTTTAAAGATGTCAAAAAATAAATAAATAAATACAGTGTAAAATAGATTATAAAATGATCTTACGTTTCTTACATAATGAGACAAAAGTGCTGATCAATGACCATATGAGACTTAATCTTTCCAATATTACTATTTTTATCCGAATTCTTGTCTAAGAGACTTTGCTCATTTACCACTAGAGTGGATGCTTATCTTTCTGTCTCATGCAACTTGTTCCTTTGCTTGCAATGTAGGTGCAGCTGATCCAATCATGTGATTATGCATTTGTACCTGGCTCCCTTAATGACCTGTAGTGATATTGAGTGCAAATTCTAGTCGAGCATGACTGGAGTGACACACACACACACACTACACCATCTTCAGGTGTTATAATTACCAAGCCACTCCTTACCCCATGTAACAACAGAATGTAGACCATTTTTGAGATTAGCTGCTAATTTGACCATATTGAACCAATCAGACTGAAAAAGAAACAAAATTAGGGGGGGTATCTGTATGAATCTCTTCTCTTCTTAACTATGGGTAAATAGTAAGACAGACTAGGTCCTATTGCCTTGGGTGGCAACCAGTCTAGGAAAAGGAAAAACTCTGAATTTAAAATCAGCCTGCAGAGGACTCTGTCAGGTTATGCTACCCAGGAAATACCACTGCTACTGTGGCTGTGGCTGTGGTATGTATGATGCCCCCATGACCTTAATGGATTATTGATTTAAAAAAAAAAAGGTTATCTTCTGTCTTAATTTCTGTTCTCTTTCCTTCATAATGTTTTTTCTTTTACCCATTTTCTTTCATACTCAGTAACCCCTTGCATCTTAGTGGCTTTATTGCCTTGTTTGGAATGAAATGATTGAAAAAAAAAAAAAAAATTTTTTTAAATTACTCACGAGCCCCATATCTTTTCCCTTTGCTCATCCATAATTTGATAGAAGAATCTTTCTTTTGCAATAATTTGTCCAATTACATATTCAGCCATTATTGAACCAAATCCTTCTCCACTTCTTGTTAACAGAAAGTCTGGAAGTGGCTGAAAGAAATAAATATAAATTCTAAACTTTAATGAAATGACATTGTATATGTTTATCACATTCACCAGGTTTCTACAGATACCCAACATATATAGACTTTTTATTTAATCTACACACAAGAGCATTTATTGAATACAAAAGTTATCAATATTAGAAAGACTTAAGAAAATTTCCAGCTTTTCCAATTTTAATTTTCTGATGGATCTTAATTCTTAAGTTAATGATTGAATAAGCTCATCGTGAGTTCTATGACAATAAAATACCTGTAAAAATTCCACGATGTTACATTTCACATTGCTACAAATTAGTCAAATGAAACTGGAAAAAAAAAATAGAATAAGTTAAATAAGTTGAATAATTTGTTCAATTAGATTTTCCTAAAAATGTACCAAATTATTTAAATAAGTGAAAAAAATAGTAAGTTTGCAGAATTACTATTACTACAAAGACTCATGAAAATTTCATGGTTTTCCAATTTGAATTTTCTGATGAATCTTACTTCTTCCGTTAACAAGTGAATAAGCTCATGGTGAGTTCTACAACAATAAAATATCTATAGAAATTCCCCTATCGTTAAATATTTGAGTTTAACAACTTTGACAAAGTATTGTAATAACAATTATAAATATGAATTCTGGTCATTATTTTAAGAAGTAAGAGGGTACAAATGAAAAAAAATTTGAAATTCAAAACTTTTTCCATTTCCCTGAAACATCTTCCTTCCTTCAAGTAGTTCTGATATGTCAGATCCATGTTTTCACATTATCAAAATGGAATAGTTCATTATCTATGGAGTATTGGCAGAGCGTAATGGTCATGCAAACTAACGAAGGGAGGAACAAACAGAATTATCATGGGATTCTTTGCAAGGTTAATGAATCAGAAGTGATAGTTCTAAAGTCTTGGGAATAGAAGCCTCTAAGAAACATTTATTCAGGGAAAACGAAGGTCTGTCTTCCTTCAAAGTTATACATATAATTGAAATGGTTGGATGCAAAAGTTAATATGAAGTCAAAGATTGTTGTAGTTCAGATAGAACATGCCTAATTTACATATGAGCAAATAGAGTTGTATGTATAGACCTTTTCCTATCAATGTCTAGCACAGAACTTAGGCTATCACCCTTGGTAACAAGGGTGTTGCTGATGGACTCTTTATTCAAATAAAATCATCAATTTATTCTTAGCATCAGCAGGATGCAAAGAAACCATGAAAATCTCATTAACTTAGTAAATTGGAATATTTCTATGTGAGGTTAGTCTGCCAGAGGTGAAAGCTTGGCTCTGGTGACAAGTCATTAAATATTTCTCTTATGAGGTGTGATTTCTTTTGTATTTTCTCAGACCAGTGGTACTCATTAATCTAGCATATCACATTCTACCCTGTCCGCTTACTGCTTGGGCACTTATACAGTCTCTATGCCTTAGCTATGCTAATTAGGCAGCCATTTACATATCACTACAATTTCATCTATGATGCAAGATTTTTTGTTAATTAATGATGATATCTCTGAACTTTTGGGAGAACAACACCTTAAGAATCGACATGTTTAAACACTGAAGAAGAACATCGAGGAGATATTTTGCTTTGAAACTATGTTTTTTTTTTTTTAATCAAGTTCACTCCAAGCAAAGCAATAAAGCCACTAAGACACAAGGGCTTACTGGGTGTGGAAGAATTAGAAAACAGGAACATTACTAAGGAGCAAGTACAGAAAAAGAGTTATCAGGAGGTCAGCAGATAGCAATGGATACTGCATTTAAATTTTTGAAGATTAAAGTTGCTGGAAAGCATGGAGCTGGAAAGGAGTTCCACAAGCAAGAACTGCAAGAAAAGAAACTGTTGGCATGGAACTTGGGGTTACGTCAACTTTAAATTGATGAGATCTTGACGTCAGTCTAGTACTGTACTTAATTTAAAAAAGTCTAGGTACCATAATGAAGAACTCATCTGAACAATTACTACAAAAGTAATTATAATTAGTCACAGAGTGGCAACTTTATGATGGTGGGAAGGTGATTGAAGCTGAGATGCCAGTTTAGGACCAATATTATTGCCGATTCTTCTTTAGATTTTATTTAGGATCTCTAAATATATAGCAGGAGCACTGGATCATATGTGGCAGCAATGTTCTAAGTGTGGATGAATGATAGACTTATAGATATGCAAGATAGATTCAGGAGAGAAAAATTGTCTAGCATGACAGTGAACCAACTTTCTCAGCAGCTGATTTGGCAATGGATTCAATATAGTCTTTGCACTTTATGTTAGCCGAGAATGTTAGTCCAAAAAGGTGCAACAAGTCACTCTCCTGAAGGTTAGCATCAGCCATGATGATGGAAAGCTGAAAAGGATCTTTCAGATGATTAATAGAGAGCAGATTAGTTTTGGAGGTCTTAAAATTAAGAAGCCATCCTTTTGTAAAAATAATTGAAATATTTGAATGCTAGAGTTAAAAATTATTTAATATTAAATCTACAATATAACTTTTCTCTTAATAAGCACAAATATTTTTGTGTTTTGTATCTGGTTGTCATAACTGGTGATCAAGTGAAATCAAATCTCCAGATTCCCAGTCTTTTTGTTGATTTCAACAGTGATGTAGTCTGTTGAAAAATGAAATAAAACAGAATTAGTAAATAAAATGATGATAAAAAATACATAAAGGAACTAAAAAATTTCATTTCCCCCAAAACTTGGCTTCATTTAAATCTATAGAAAGACAAACATTTCCTGCCTTTCCTTCTTCTTACTCCAAGACGTAGCAGATGTGGGAATGTGGGACATCTCTGCTGGGGTACATTTGTTTCCCTGAACCTAACAACAAATTGCGTTTACACGTCTTCCAAAACCTCCACCTATGAAGTAAATCAAACTTTCTTTGGTTGTTCCAACTCTGCGTAAGGCTGACTTGAGCCTGACCATTAATATGATGCTTATACTTATTTAACCTAACTTCTGGACTGAAAAAGAATACGAACATTAAGAATTTTGTTTCCCTACAGTCACCATAAAAAGAGAATAAATAGTCTGTGGTTGAAAGTAGTTTTTGTATGCTTCTATCTTTGTTTACATATTAAACACACACCCTACATATAATACACACAAACACGCAACCTTTTAACTTCTCCATAACACTAACTGATAATTATCTTTTCTTTTTGATTGTTGCAAAATACTCTGATTGAGAAAAGTTTGTCTTATGAAAACCAAATTCAACTTTTTCATATCAAGACCTGTGGAATTTTATTCAAAAGATATCAAAGAGCTGACTGATAAGCTGCAACATGTCCTTGGAAATAACAGTGACCATTGTTGCATTCATATGCAAATCCCCAACATATAAATAGCAATTGATATAGCTGAAGGCTAAACTAATCCTAACCTTTGAGACGAAACTACTAGAGAAATATTAGTGATTAGAATGTTGTAAACTATCATTAGTTAAAAGTATTTACTACTATTTCTCTAGTAGTTTCGTCTTCAAGGTTACGATTAGTTTAGCCTCCAGCCATATCAACCGTTATTTAAATAGTGGACATTTGCATATGAATACAAACGTTGGTGATGTAATATATTTTTGATATGTGTTTATACATGCTAAAATATTTATCAGTACTCCCTCGAAGTACTTTTGAAGTAAAGAATTATATTCTTTTTTAATGGGGGGGGGGCATTTGTTATCAAAGTTATGGCCAGTTTTTTTCCAGTTTTTTTTTCTGTTATCCTCATCATTTGCAAATTGTCTTGAATCACACTCCGACTCAATGAGACAGAAGACAGATGAACAAAAGAATTTATCACAAGATCTTATCAACTGCTTCTAGATAATCATTGTTTTCATTGTCAAAGTCATCTATAAATTATCTTGAAACACTGTTCAATTCATTGCCTGAGTAAAAAGGACAAATAACAAAGAAATTTATGACGCAATATATAAATGTGGGGGAGAATGTTATATTAATATGCAAATCTCCACCATACAAATACCAATTGATACAGTTAGAGGCTAAACTAATCCTAACCTTTGAGATGAAACTAGTAGTGAAATATTAGTGGTTAGAATGTTGTAAACTATAATTAGCTAAAAGTATTTACTACTATTTTTCTATTAGTTTTGTCTTCAAGGTTAAGATTATTTTAGCCTCCAGCTGAATCAACTGTGTAGAGTGAGTGGCCATGGTTAAATGTAAATGACAGAACTGTTCAACAAACAGAACTGACAATGTTTGCAATAACAAGAAAAAGAAAAGAATAGGACAAAAAGAAATAATATAAAGCAATCAAACAATATATGCAAGAGAAATTAACAGTAATAATGCAAAGCAAGAGTAAGATGGCAAAAAGTTCACAAACTAAGTATTGAGGTTGACACACAAAAGAAAGTTTGAACAAGTGAATGTAATGTTCTGACTTCAAGACAAAACAGACTTGGACTGAGTCAGATGAAACCAAGAATCGGAACCTGGTTTGAGGATATTTAAGAAGTTGAGTTTGTCTAAGGTCCAGAAGGATTTTGGTATTCACAGGTGAATAAAGATGGCAATGAAAGGGAAGAAACAAAAAAGGAGAAAGACTATAAGATAGTTTTATGTTTGTTGAGGGAAAAGCCAACTAAGTTACAGAAGTGTCCACTAAAGACAACGATTGCAATAACAAGAAAAAGAACAGGGCAAAGGACAATACAAAGCAAGCAAATGAAATATGTAAAGCAAATTATCAGTAATAAGGCAAAACAACAGTAATATGACAAAAAGTTCACAAACTAAGAATTGGGGTTGACACACAAGTGCAAATTCAGATAAACAAATGCAGCATTCTGACTTCAAGGCAAGACAGATCGGGAATGAGTCAGATGACACCGAGAACTAATCAATTTTATTGGTGAGGAAGAAATTCCAGCATGCATTTGTGTGCATCTACCTATAAATAGGGGACGGGGAAAACATAGCATGGAAAAGGGTTCACAAGATAAGAATTGGGGATTGGCATGCAAGAGCAAATTTGGACAAGTGAATGTAGCATCCTGACTTCAAGGACAGACAAACCAAGGCTTAGTCATATGAAACCGCCTATTTTATTAGGCTAGGAAGAAATCCCAGCATGCATTTGCGTGCTTCTGCCTATAAACTGGAGGGGAGATAGTGTTTTGCAGTCATTCCCTATTAGATTGGGACCAATAAACTGCTATTTATAAGGCAGAGATTTGCATATGAATACAACAAGCATAATTGAATAAAAGGTAATTGGACTTCATTTTTTGAAGAATGAAGTTTATAATCAAAACATGGAAATTATTTATGACTCAAACTAATATCTGAATTTTATTGAAACTGGATTTAACTTTCATTAAAATGATTCTTAGAATTTCTTGGCGTAGAATTTGTTGAGGTGCAAAAAGAAATCAAAAAGTTACTTTTGGTTTCAAATGATTTTTTCTTACATGCATAAAAGATGGGAAAAAATTTGTTGGCCATTTTCACCAGTGATTCTGAAATATTTTTCATTGTTTCTTTGGTTCTTATAAGAAATACATCTCATTTACTCTCCATTCCCAACACCTGACACACCCATTTTTCACATCTCCCCAAAAGCCCCTAAATGAAAGGAATCTAATTGAATTGGGGAAATGAGTTAAGCTAGTTTAAATGCATTATTCTTTGAACCACACACATACATACATTTATTTCTTGTTAATATAAACAATTTATAAATGAATAGAGTACAATTCCAACATTCTGCCATTAATTGCCAATCTATGGGTCATGACCCATTTATAAAAAAGAATTTTTAATTTTTGCTTCTTCACTTAGTTTAAATTTAACGTAGGTCATATTTGATTGGTTGATCAGAGTAAAACCCACAAACCTTATAATCCCTATTTTTTATTTTTTGTAAAAAGAGGTGGTATTTTTGCTTTTAAATCTAAATAAATTGTTCACTTGCCAATAATTTACAATCGCCTGATGAGTGCATTGATATGCATCAAAACACAACTGCAACTGTATAGCAATTTTGACATGTTTTTGGTGTATATATATATATATATATATATATTATAATAATTATTTTTTTGAAAAATATGTCTCCATCATGACAAAACTTACTATGTTTCGAAACTGAAACTCAAGTCCTAAAGTTCTATTTAAATGTTAAACTTAAAATTTAGAGCACAGTTTCATCCTCAAGTGACGTTAAGAATAACTTATGGAGAAATCAGTTTACTCTATTTATAAGTTAGACATGGTGGTTTTAGGAGAGTTCCTATTTTTTTTATCAGGGCTTTTTTAGGAATAGTTTTCAATCCTAGCTTGAAGCAATCAGATATCTAGCCACAATGAAAAGCTGTGATACAACAAAACAGTCTGTCTGTGGATGAAAATATGTGTGTGTGTGTGTGTGTGTGTGTGTGTGTGTGTGTGTGTGTGTGTGTGTGTGTAAGCAAGTATAAAAATTCACCATTGCATTTCGAAACATTAAAAGCAAAAGTTAATTTCTACATAAATTCACAAGTGTTATTAGCTGAGTATTTTTTGGTGAAAGTTAGTGATGTTATTTTTAATCGGGCAAACTGAATAAAGAAAAAAAAAAACATTGATAATATGAATCCAAAATTAAATCTGTCATATGCGATTCACACAGTGAAACACTAGAGCTCTGAATCAAATTTAATGTCAGGAACCTTTAATCTAAGAAAAATTGATTTATGATGATCCCAATATGCACTGGGATCACTGCAAGAAATACCAGAATAAGATTTGTCCTTGTTGTCACCTCAAAACATCAAAAGATCTAGGTATCTTGAGGGTTGTCCTGGAAGGTGACCTCAAAGACCTCAGTGTAGAATCGATGAAATCCTTATATATCTACATTAAATATATACAGTATGCCATTCATGTCAGGAAATAGCAAAGGCTTGAATTAATCTTAATCTATGATCTAAGAAGAGCTGATCTGTGGTGACTCCAATATGTACTGGGTTCACCTTAAAAAGGTTTTTACTTACTGTCACTTTTAAATATCAAAAGCCCTAAGAACACAGAGGACTGACATAGAAGGTGACCTCAAAGCTACCAAGTCGAAAATCAGGCCTCAAAGGATGTTGGTTGCTGAATCATGATCCACCTCATCTGCTTTTAAGAACGTCACACAACACTGTGGGCAGGCTGTCACTGTCACCAGCCAGACTGTCACTGTCACCAGCTTGTGTCTGGTCAACTGACAAGACACGAGCATCAACTCAAAGATCTACCAAGTCTCTCCATCCTCCAGGTCATTTCCCTTATCCACAAAGAGGTATTGGCAATACATAGAATTTTATCTTAATAATTCATGTCTTTTCTTTTCACATCACCAGTGGTACTCATGTTGTTTGTTCTATTGTGTATTGACATACACGCAATTATAACACCAACATAACAAATTTACTTACTTTTGAACTATCCAGTTTTTTGAATATACTGTCCACACCTGAAAACAAAGACTGATTTTTGATATTTAAAATAATTAGACACATTATTTCTTAATAATTATTTCCCATAAAAAAATTTGTAAATAATTAAAATTTTTTTCATAGATGAAACAAGACAGAAATTTTAAAAAAATGTAAAATAAAAAAATTTGTTTTTTCTAAATTTTGAAAGGTCTTTGTTTCTTTTGTATTTCATTATTTTTTATTATAAATAAATAAAAATAAAGTTGATATTGAAGTCAACACCCAGTGGTGACAGTGTTTCATACCATATGTGTGTTGTTTTTGCTTGACTATATATACAGGTCAGTTGAACAATGTTAAATTAAGATTGAATTCAGCTGCTACAAATTCTAAATAGTGTGCATTATACATGAATAATTACAGCAAGTGTTATACAATGCATGTTATATGGCAAGAAATATGTTATTGCATGCCCCAAATTTGACCTTTTAATCATGACCTCACTAAAACAATTGAAAGATATAGAAGATAAGATATTTTTCAAAAAGCTTACAATGCAACATTTTCAATAAATATACTTTTGGAAATCCAGGTAAATTATTATAATCATACCTGCCCAAGTGCATTGTGCCCATTTCAAGGTGGGTACGCTGTAAAGTGCTTCGGTAATGACAAGTGGATCTGCCAATAAAATTTCAACATTTTTTAACAACTCTGGTAACTTCTCATCTGCAAAAATAATGGTAAAATAAAAAAAAAACAGATAAATATATAAATAGATTAAAGAGATAAGAGGAAAGAAAGAAAGATAAGTAAGGATGGGTTACTGAATTTTATGACATAACAATTCCTGTTGGGTTCTTCAATGTTGAAATCTGTTTTTTATAATACTAGTGTCTACGGGCAAACATTTTTAAAAAATCATTTCACCCCAAGCAAGGCAGTAAAGTCACTAAGACACGAGGGTTTACTGAAAGTGAAAGAATCCAAAAAAAGCATTATTGAGGTTAGAGGTCAATAAGAGAATAGGATTCAAGGAGATGCAAATAACAATTGATTTAAGTTTTAGAAAATCGTAGTTCACAGTAAAACAAGAAGCCGAAAGAGAGTTCCACAGGCGAGAAGTGAGAGCAAAGAAAGTATTAGAATAGAACTTACAGTTGTATCTACCAATTTCAACAGTAAAATGAGACTTAGCTGCCAATAGGTTAAATACATAAAAAGTCAAGGAACTAAAGAGAATCAGAACAATTATTGTGAAAATATTTAGAAAAAAAGCACATTATTACAGTGAGAAAATGACTGAAGCCAAGATGCCAGGTCAGAGCCAATAACATTGCAGATTCTTCTTTTGGATTCTATCAAGATATATAGATATATAACAGAAGCAATAAACCAAATGTGGCAGCAATGTTCAATACTTTGATTTGTTTTTTTATGGCTTTTTTGGAGGGGGGAAATCACTATCACCTCATGCAATGCAGTAAATGCCACTAAAACACAAGGGGTTGCAAGGTGTGGAAGAATTAGGAACAGAAACATTAATAATATGAGGAAAGAGTAATCAGGAGGACAGTAGATAGTGATTGACATTACATTTAAATATTTGCAGATTAAAGTTGACTGGAAAGCATGGAGCCAAAAGGGAGTTCCACAAGCAAGAAGTGTGAAAAAAAGAAACTGTTAGCATACAATTTATGGCTACATTTAACCAGCTCAAATATAAATTAATGAGATCTTGATAACAGCCTAGTACTGTGCTTAAATTCATAAAGTCCAGGTACCATAGTGAAGAGCCCATCTGAACAATTACCATGAAAGTATTTATAGAAAAGACATAGACAGCAGTGAGAAAATGACTGAAGCTGAGCTGCCAGATCAGAACCAATAATATTGCTGATTCTTCTTTGGATTTTATTAAGGATCTCCAGATATATAGCAGGAGCACTGGATCATATGTGGCAGCAATCTTCTAAACATGAATAAATGGTAGACTTATAGATATGTAAGATAGATTTTGGAGAGAAAAATTGTCTCACATGACAGAGTGAACCAACTTTCTTAGCAGCAGACCTCGTAATGGATTCAATATGGTCTTTCCACTTCATGTTAGCAGAGAATGTTAGCCAGAGAAGGTGCAACAAGTGACTTTCCTGGAGTTTAGCATCAGTCATGCTGATGGAAGGGAGAGAGGGGTCTCTCAGATAATTCATGGAGAGAACTTTAGCTTTGAAGGCATTAAAATTAACAAGACATCTTTTGCCCCAGTTAAGAACGGACTTATGGTCGTTTTGAACATCAGCTGCCATTTTGACCTTGTTAGACTGATCAGCTTTACTATTGAGGTAGGAGTAAATGGTTGTGTCATCAATGTTGATACCAAGTTGAGAACTCATGTCATTGGGAAGGCCATTAGTGAAAAATTAAAAACAGCATAGGACCAAGTATGGAGTACTTATCAACCCTTTCATGTTACTTAAAGCCAGAAAATATTTTTAGATTGTAAGAATTTTTTTTGAGATAATAATGGATTAATGATACAAGTTTTACTAATTAACCCATAGCTGGGAGAGATGAGAGAAGAGGTGGATTCACACCTTTCACAAGGGTATTTGTGCATAATTAACCCGCCATAAATTGGAACTCAACTCTCTGATTAACAATTCTGAATCATTATTTATTGCACCATCCACACATCCAAGATTTCAGTACTTGGTATTCCCAAGTGGTCACACATTGAAGTACTGACCAAGCTTGATGTTACTTAACTCTGGTGATCATATGGGGAAGTGGTATTTCAACATGATGTGGCCATAAGCCAATATACAATGCATAGAATGATAAACTAAAGGTTCAATATAGATTTTTCTTGTCCTTGGACATTTTATATAATACACTGTTACATTAGAACGTGTAAGTTACTACTACAAAATTGTACATTTTGTTTCAACATTTAATAAACAACGTCTCATCAGGTAGTTAACAATGATGGTAATAAATGATTTTATTTAAAATTGCAATTTATGAAACATCATTTCATTTTCTGTTTTTGGAAAATTTTCCGTACAAGGTGAAAAGGATTTTTTACAAAGGAAGATGAAAGTTAAGAAAATAAGATATGAGACATTGATACGAGTTAAGCCAATGAAATTATGCTGAAAAAGAGAATTCAAATTTGGATGGAAATGAAATGCCAATAGATAGTAATACATTAGTTACGATGTATCTCAAATTTTATGGCATTTTAATCAAATCACAAATTCAAACAAAATTATCCATAGAACATAAAGGACACTTTAAGAAGCAATACAATACTTAACAAAACTGACCTTACATTATAAATTAAAATACAAAATAAATTTTAAACTTTTATGTTTTTATATTAATTTTAAATTAAAAACTATTATCAATATAGCAAGAGAAAAAATAAGCCAATTCATGGCTAAGCATACTACCAGTAATTTATGAATACTAACCAATATAATACCTAAAGCGAGAATAAATCACTATTGATAACATTAAAATGTTTGTATAAAGATAATATAACATAAGAGGAGTGATTATTGAGTTATGAAGTTTAGCAAGATTGTAAGGTTAATTCCTTAATATGTTTGCAATTTACCATAGTTTCATATCTTTGATTTAATAATGTCACTATTCAAGAACTTAATTATTTCCATTTTCTCCTGTAGACAGAAGAAGCAATCTCTTGGTAGTAGGGTTAATTTCTTATGCTTTCTTTTGCCTTTCTTTTCTTCCCACTTCCTTTTATTGATTTCTTATTTTCTTTCCTTTTTCTTTATAAAAATCCTTTTTACCTTGTACGGAAAATTTGCCAAAAATGGAAAATGAAGTGATGTCTCATAAATTGCAATTTTAAGTAAAATCATTTATTACCATCATTGTTAACTACGTGATGAGACATTGTTTATTAAATGTTGAAACAAAATGTACGATTTTGTAGTAGTAACTTACATGTTTTAATGTAACAGTGTATAATACATATTTATTGCTCTACTCTTGTATTGAGCCCTGTTTTAAATTAATGTTTTGAATGTTGCAATTTATTCTTCATTCTTTTACATTTGATATATATATATATATATATATATATATATATATATATATATATATATATATATATATTTATTCTGTCTATTCTGAGATGAGGTATTGTAATTATTTACACTACTTACATTGTGTCCTCAAGGACACCTGTCCCAGTGAATAAAAGCATTGATTGAATCTAGTGACTTGACCTAAAGAGTTTTGAGTTCAAGAGAGCAGAAGTGAATAAAAATTTGGAGAGTTGAGCTAAAGAGAGATAACTGATACTAAGATATCCAGAAGAGGCATGGTGCATGGAACTAGAACAATCTACCCCAATGGACAAAATAAAGGGTCCAGTTTGAAATTCCAATCACCTGAAGAAGGCTGGAGCATACTATAGCAATGAAGATGAAGACAACAGTCCAAACAATGTAAATAGTATATTACTATTTTTTTTTCTATAAATGTTATTTTTAGTGGGTTCATGTGTTTGGGTTGCTAACCATGTTTTTTTTTTATTTTCTTAAATAGTGAAATTAATGACAACCGGCCTAAAATGAAAAGGTCTTACTAAAGAAAAATTGTGCCTCCATTTTTTTTTTTTTGTATTCCTTTTTAACCATCAGAGAAACCAACATTTTTTGCCAAAGCATGCTTCTACCAATTCAGTTACAGAGACCATTCCTGGAAGAGCGAGGTTTGCATTGCTGATTTAAGGAAAGCACATTTTATGTTGGGACTTCTATGAATCTATTTCTGCTAGCTTTAGTTTTGTAACCGAAAACATAAACAACAGTAATTTTTTAAAAGATTTTTTTATCTGATATTATTTCTTATTACTGTTTAAATGTTATTTCTAGTGGGGACACATGTTTGTGTTGCTGTCATTGTTCTTTAGTAAAACTTTTCAGTTTAGGCAGAGATGACAAAACATGCATACCCACTAAAAATAACATTTATAGTAATTAGAAATTATGTTGGATAAAAAATCCTTCCTATATATATATATATATATATATATATATATAGATAGATGATAAAATATAGTTTTATGTTATATTTATGAGTAAAAGTGTTCAATATCAGATATAGAGTGTATGTAAATATGAAATATAAAAGTGGACACTGAGGGATGAGTGTTTCATGCCTGAACGCAATCTACAGGCCATGAAGATTGCATTCAAGCATGAAAGACTGTCATCACTTGGTGTTAACCTCAATGCCTACTATACATGATATATATATATATATATATATATATATATATATATATATATATATATATATTAGTTATGTCGATAGTACTACACATGTGCATGGCAGAGGGATGCTGGAAATTTTAGAATTTTTTTTTTTTTTTTTTTTATTGAGCTGAATTCATTTAGAGTCTTTTTTTTTTTTTTTTACTTTCCATCACTTTTGCAAGTAAGAATTCCACACTGTGATAGAAGATCTGCCAGGAATGGTGAAATATTGTAAGAGCCAGGGTGCAAATTTACTGTAGATGACCTCTCTAGACATTTACATTTACAGTGAATTATTTTCTTCTTTGGCCATGGTAGCATTTTTCATGTCAAAGTTGTGGTCAGTTTTGTTACAGTGGGCAACCAAAGCATTTTATGTATTATTTTGTAAAATGTCCCTTTTATGTTCATATAATCTTTTATTTAGATTCCATGAAGTTTTTCCTATATATTTGTTGACAAATATTACAGGCGATGGAATAAACTCCTCCTTTAGGTTTTAGATTTTTGTTTTGTTTAGTATTGACTAAGTCTTTTATTGTTTTGGATGTTGTAGCAATGAATTTTATGTTGAGTTTAGATAGATTCTTTTTGATTGTAGATGTGATAGAATTAGTAAGCAAGATAAATATTTTTTTGATTCACTGGGATTCTCAGAAGGGGGCTTTTTTTTGTTGTTTTAGAATATTTTGTGGGCTTTTTGTTTCAAATTGAATATAAAGAAATTAGGGTACTGGAGAAGTTCGAAAGTGTTTTCAATATATTTCTCTTCTTCGTGTAAATAATCCAAGCTCTTAGGTAGGATCCAATGATTATGCCAGATTTGTTATGGTGGGAATAGAATGTGTGCATGTGTACTACTACAAACATAAGAAAATTAGTCCAGTGAAGTTCTGAAGGATGAAATACGTCCCAAGTAAACCGTTTCCATTTTGTCATTCATATATATATATATATATATATAAAAAGAAAAAATAACGGACATTTATCAATCTAATGAGTTTTACTTTTATTAAAGCATCATTAATAAAAGTGAAACATTAGATTGATAAACATTTCCTATTTGTTCTTTTTTATTGGAATAGTTGGCAAAATATCAGCTCTTTGTCAATTGATTCAAACTTTATAAAATGGTAAATATTGTCACAGTTATTTCTTTATTTGGTAAATGATAAATATTGAATTGCATTAATTTTAATTGTATTAGTTTTTAGAAAAAAAACTATTCTAAATTTCTTATGCATAAATTCATTTTCATCATATCTTTAGGTTTTATTAAAATTCTAATCCTCATTATTTAAAACAATAAACACTGTTGAAGAGTGAAGTTAGTTAAAATAAAAATGGTATCATAGGAAAGACTGTCCTATGCTTCTGAAATGTTAAATAACTAATTTATTTAGTTGAAATAGTCACCATGTTGATGAATAATTGTTCTCCAATGTACCTTTAAATTCTTGATCCCATCTTTAAAAAAAATTCTCATCCTTTGATGTGATAAAAAGTTCAAATGCTTCGATTACTTCTTCCTTATTGGAGAATGTTTTATTGAGTATAAAAGTCTCAAAATGCTTAAATAAGTGATAATCAGTAGGAGAGATATCAGGTGAATATGGAGGATAAGGCAAAATTTCATAATTCAGGCTATACAGCTTTTGGACAGTTGATTGAGAAATGTACATTGTCATGCAGAAAAATTGGGCCATCCCTATTCACAAGTTTAGGATGTTTCTTTTGCAATTTTTTGTGAATACACTCAATTTCTCCAGTATACGATCCTGCTGCTATTGTTTTACCTTGAGGCAAGAATGAATAATGAATAACCCCTTTGAAAGACCACCATACAGTAAGCATTAATCTTTTAAGGTGTAGTGAAGGTTTTGGGTATTATTTTGGTGATTCACTTGCATCTAACCATTTAGCTTATTCTCTTACTGTTGTCAAAGAGTATCCATTTCTTATCGCATGTAATGATTCGATGCAAAAATGGTTCTTTTTCCCCCAGTTTGTACTCATGCAGTAAGATTGCTCAAAATTGTTTCATTGTAATTATTTTCATTGGGGTTATGACTCACAATATATTGAAAGAAAAAAATCAAGAATAAGTCTAGGATGTTCTTTTTCAATTTTTCTACAATACAAGGCTGCTTCTATTGTTTTTCCTTGAGGCAAGAATGAATAATGAATAACCCCTTTGAAAGAACACCATACAGTAAGCATAAATTTTTAGGGTGTAGTCAAGGGTTTTGTGCATTGTTTTGGTGATTCACTTGCATCTAACCATTTAGCCTACTCTCTTGGTTCTTTTTCCCCGGATTTTACTTATACAGTACGATTACTCGACATTGTTTCATTGTAACCATTTTCATTGGGGTTTATGAGTAACAATATATTGAAAGAAAAAGAATCAGGAATAAGTCAAGGTTTTTTTATATACTAAAGGAGATTAAATATGTATGTTGTTGGCATACTAAATGATTTTAAAAACCTAAATTGGCTTTCTTTTATAATGTAATTGTTGACAAGTCGGTAACTATGAACAGTTGGCATTATCAGGACAAGGTTTCTGCTCTTGTATCAATTAAAATGGGGTATGTGTGTATTTAATTAACTTTCATCCTGAAACTTTAAGGGTTTCTATCACAAACATACACACACACACATAAAGCTTGATAGTAGAATGTTTGCTATTTTTTTTTATTGAAAATTAAGCAGAATGAGTTATCTCCCTTAAATCTGACAAAAGTCAGTCAACAACTCAAATTGATTCACTGTTTTCATTTAGTTTGCCAACAACCAACATAGTTTTCTTTAAGCTATAAGTTCATTCTGTTGTCGTCAAATACACTGCATACATACAGATATAAATGTTTGTGACATGTGGCGATATTTTAAATGAACAGCAAGAATTCTTCTTTGATGTTTATGAAATTTTACATTTTACCTGCATAAATCTTATGCTTGTCATACTGTCCCTGAGGCAACTAGGGTAGGTTGGAGTTCAACTCTTCCCATAGCCCTGTCCTGCATATGATGATAAACATCCAACAGTATGGCCTTTGAGCAGGAGACTTTGAGGAGTGTTCTTAAATGCTGGTGTTCCCAGGTCCACCCTGACCTGGAGTGGTAGCAGCTGTTAGGGTTCCAGCTATGGGTAAATATTTAACCTTCCAAACTGGAGTCAAAACACTATAAAAGTGTAAAAATACATTTTAATACAGCAATACATTATTGTAAAAAAAATTACCAGCAATACATTTTTGGAAAAAATATTACCAGCAATACATTATTGTAAAAAAAATTACCAGCAATACATTTTTGGAAAAAATATTACCAGCAATACATTTTTGGAAAAAATATTACCAGCAATAAAAATCTTGTCGGCATTAAATAACCCATTGAGGTTGATATGCCGTAAAACAAAACAATCTTTCCAGAGTCTTCTGTAAATTCATTTTATGGCTCCTGATTATTATTTTTGGTATATTATTATTCTCCGTGACACTTAACTAATTATTTCCCCTTAGCCTTTTTCTCCAAAGTTTGTTTAATCCTAATTATTTCCTGCTACAAATTGTCATTCTCATGTATTAAAAAATATTTGACCCAGGTTACCACCCTTATTCTATTCTATTATGCAGTAAAACATTTAATTAGGGTTAAAATATAGTGGCGTGAGGTTTCAGGGTTAAAATGAACAGTTGATTTACCCATACCAATAAGATTAATGACGGATGATAATGACAAGGAAACACACAGGTAATTTTAACAAAACAAGATAAGGAATTTATTTCTGAATTTACACACTTGAAGTTGTGTCAGTAGATCATTTCAGGAAAATAAATCAGAAATTTTTAAAGTCCGTAGTTTTAATGAATTGTCATGAAGATGAAATGTTTGTACAACAGATTAAAGGATCTGACACAAAATATTAAAAAAAAAGTTTAAGACAAACTTAAAAGAGTTCTTTGCTCACAGAAGGGATATATGGTTTGCATATGTTCAAAAGTAGACAAAGAGAGATAGTTTAAAATACTTAGCTATCTTAGATTGTTGAGAGAAAATTCTTTGAAGTACCAAGTGCTTGGTTAAAAACTGATAGCAATTTTACACTGGCAAAAACTTGAACGTTTAACATGTGAACAGAAACGAAAACCTTTCACATGACTTCAGACACACTTCTCTTGTTAATTTTTCTTTTCCTCATTTTATATCAAAAAGGATTTCACATGGGCTCAGTATTTTCTTTTCTTTCTTGGCTCAATGGCTAATTTCTGTGAAGACAAAGTTTTCATTGGTACAAAACCAATTACACATAGGCTTGCTAATTTATTTGTCTTTTCTCAGCTCACCAGCCAATCTCTTTTCATTGGTTAAAAAGAAAATTTCAAATAGGCTTGTGAATTTCTTTCTATCTTTTCCCTCAGCTCTGCTGAATTTGAAGGGAATGGGTAAAGGGAGTTATTATTATTTCCTACTCACTACAAGCATGCTTTTATAACTGACCCCTACCCAGTGGCGGATTTACTATGAAACAAAGCTTAAGCTTCAGGGTCTATAATCCTTGAAACATTTTTTTAATGAGTAAATTTTTCAACAAAAATCAATATTTCTTTTTCAAAGTGATTGTTAATAAAATAAAGCCATTTTATTGATAGAATCATAAGCTGATGCGTTGAAGTAGGTTGGCCTTAGGATATGCCCTGATACCCATTTCATATGGCCTGAAAATTCCCCTTAATTGGTCAAATTTCAAAATTTCCTTGGGGTCTTGCAGCACCCAAACCCCTAGCACTATAGACCCATAGAGCTTGCTAGAATCTGTTCATAACCTACATTATAGAAGTTGGATCCTTGAATCTGTTGCTGTTAGTTGCAAAGCCCCCCCTCCTAACTTTTAGTTCCCTAAAAAAAAAGAAAGAAAATGACCAAATACAGGGTGATTTTGATTTATTTCACGCTACTGGGATCACTTCAGAGCCCCACAAATGTATGTCCATCACCACCCCTACCCCCAAAATATTTCTACAAAGTTTTCTAATAAATGAATAAGTGCTGAACATTTTATTTAAATTGCAGAATTCCTGATAACTGATTTTTATCTTCATTAATGAGTTTATTCAATGGCAAATCACAAGAGGTGAAAGTTTATCAGAGGGGTCCTGTTAACACAGCTAAAAATCTGATATTGGTATTAAAACTCAAAAGCAAGACGAATGTAGCCTGAATTGATAAGTCAGATGTATTTTTACTTAAGAAGGCTTATGGTCATATTTTGTTAAAAAATTCTGGTTCTTGTATGATTACTGATGTTAAGCAACATCGAGCCTGGTTAGAACCTGGATGAGTGACTGCTTGCAAATACCAGGTGCTGTAAACTTGGATGTTCCAATGGAGTAGTGGATAATGGCTTGGAATTGGAGAGCAGAATTCTAAGTCAGGTTCAGCATATTCACTTGCACTAAAATACTAATGGGAAAGGTATTAATCCACCTCTTATCTCCCCCAGCTATGGATTAATTAGTAGGATTTGTATCAGTAAATCATTATCTCAAAAAAATTATTACAATCTAAGAATATTTTCTGGCTTTAAATAACCTGCAAAAGGGTTGATAGACCATAAAAAACACTCAATTTAGCCTTAGGGGAGAGTTACAAAACAAGAGTCATGGAAAACTTGGTGGATTTGAATACATATTAAGACTTTATTGACAGATAATGGTGACTATTTTGGCAGATATCTTAACATGTTGTAGAGGATGCAGTCAGTGTATTGTATGTCCCACAAATTCAGATATCAAAATTTAAGCTATGAAAAAAATCTAGCGAGTCCATACCATATGAGACTTGGACACTAGTTTCCTAAAAAAAAAAAGGACCAAATACAGGGGTATTTTGATTTATTTCATGCTACCAGGATTATAAGGTGACTAGAAGATTCTGGTCGCCTGATGATCTTACTTTTGAGTAGTGTCACTGGGAAGCATAACGGCTCTGTATTGCTCATTTATAGAGAACTTTCTTTAACTGATTAAGTAGGTAATTGTCTTGGGGTTTTTTTTTGTGTTTTTTGCCAGTTTACATCCTCCCACACCTCTTATGGGTTTGTCACTTAGTTTTTTATTATTAGTTTGTATTACAATAAGTTATAATTCATTAATTCATTTTTTTTATGGCTTATCAACCCATTGCAGGTTATTTAAAGCCAGAAAATATTTTTAGATTATAACAATTTTTTTTTGGTGGGGGAGATAAGGATTTAGTGATACAATTCCTACTAAGTAATCCATAACTGTCAAATGCCTTTGAGATATTCAAAGCAACAGCCCAAGCATCACCATTATTATCTAAAGCTTGAAAAACTCTTTCAGCAATAATTCAGTTGATACCTGAATTAATGCAAAAAGAAGAGTGGCCATTCAAGATAATTTTCATTTCATGAGTTGATAAGAATGACTGAATCAGTCCAAAAATTCACCCAGAAATACTATTATCATTGAAGTTGTGGAGAAGACCATTATACCAAACCCTGTCAAATGCCTTCGAGATATCCAAAGAAAGTAAAAGCTGGAGCATCAACATTATCATCTAAAGCTTGAAAACTCTTTCAGCAATAATCGTTAATACATCAGCAATTGAGCTAGAGAAGCAAAAGCCATATTGCTTATCTGAAAGAAGACCCTGTGAGGTGAGATGCTTAATTAATTGAGAGTTAATTAGAACCTTTATTAATTTACCAAAAAGGATAAAGGCTAATAGGCCGATATTTAGAATGATCAAACAGTTCGCTTGAGTTTTTAAAGACCAGAACTACAGAAGAGGATTTCCAACAAGCGAGAAAGCAAGAAGCAGCACTTTCATCAATTTTTTTTTTTTTATTAAGAGCTGGATCTTCCCCAAGGATATTTGCACATAAGTGAATATAACAAACCCAACTGGAATTAGAACTCAGCTCTCTGATTAACAATTTGAAGCCATTATTCATAACACCATCCACACACTCAACCTTACAACACCTGGTATCTCATGAAATGGGTAAAGTTAACATTATTACTTTAACCCAATGGTTTATATATTACTAAAATGGCCCCTAATTTTATAGCAAATAGTTAAGAATAAATCCATTAATTTTGTTGAAACATTCAATATTTAAATAGGAAAACAAAAGTGTTGATTCAGGGCCTCTCTGGAATTGAGGACTGTGCGACTCAAGTGTTATTAGTTTCCTAGTAGATTCACCACTAATCCAACCAAAAGTGTTCTAAAAAATATTAAGACAGGATCGAGATAGAGTAAAAATAAAATATAAAAGGAATAGTATGATAACATTTGGAGATTTAACATTTCAAAAAATGGTGTTCTGTTAGGTATGACACATACTCTGTTGGCAAAGGACTCATGCACCCACTCCCAAATCTATGATATGGGGCCCTGCATTCTACTTCATTTCAGTTTTTATAAGGGCAGTCAGTCAGTTATGTGTCATGCATGATACATGCTTAGGCAATCATGTATCTTTCGATACATGACTGACGAGGCAGATTTTTTCCTGCAGTCAGTTGCCATTTCTTTCTGTAGTAGACCAGTTGCCATCTAAGAAGATCTGTTCTGCTATTTACTCATAGCAGTCATGTATCAAAAGTGTGTATCATGCATGGCACATAACTGACTGAGTGTCCTTTCAGTTGTTTCAGTATTATGAACTTAGTCTGAATACTCCTTGTGAAAATTTTTATACTTTGTGGTAACTCAGAATTTATTTTCTTGAGATTTTTAGTACTTTGCAGGCCCAGTTAATGCTTATACTCCCTTATTACATAACCCAGTGACTTCTCACCGAACTGGGGGAGGATGAGGAGGAGGGGAAATGCAGGCCCCTGGTCTTTGTGACCAGGGTGCCTGGTGGGTTATGTATTGAGTTACATGCACCATTTATTTTTGTTCTGTCAACTGGATGCTAGTTGGGCTTTCCTATCAATTCTTACTTCTAGCACTCTTGCCGTTTATTATTTCTGGCTACCAAGGACCCTTACCTTCTGGCATTCCTGGCCTTTATTACTTCCTGCTACCATGGACTCTTATTTTCTGGTATACTTGGCTTTCATTACTTCCAGCCCTTACTTCAATCCCACTGATCTGGTTGATCTGTGTTAATGGACCTGCTTACTTCTGAACTTCTGGCAACACTAGGTCCCTGCTTCCAGTTTTCCTATCAACCTAACTCACCTGGTTTAGGAAATTACTGCATACATAACGTCCAGATTCAAACAACCTAATCCATACACTTTGGTTAAAATACTACAGAAGGTTCACCACTGAACTTAACCAGAAACTACTCAACACCAGCACTGGACATTTAAATTGAATTTTCTTTGGCTATATCGTCCAGCCTTCAAATTTTCATACACTTTGATTAAAATACTATGGAAGGTTCATCATTGGACTTAACCAGCAACTTTTCAACACTTTTGTCGGTCACTTGAACTGAATTTTCAAACTGTGGACTTACATGCCACCTTAACTTACATAGACTCTACTTTTAATATTTAGTCACAGTTATATTATCTTCTAATGACAGTGTTACCAATATAGTAGCAGGTTGTCACCATTATGTAAGGGTGTGTAATGCATACATTTAACTTTGGCTAGGAAAGGTGGGATTAAGGACAATGCGTGGACGCAATGCAATTTATATTTGACGTATATAGCACATAGTATAAAATACAAAACTGAACGTAATTATTTCAAAACATAACAATTGAATTTATTAGTGTTTGGTGTACAAGCATATAAGCTGAAGGTGTGATAGAGTTACGTCTCTTAGATTTGGAATATTTGTATTTGAGCTCATAAAGTGAAAGTAATTATTAAACTGTAGTTTAGAAGAATAAAGTTCCTTTAGCATGTAAGGGAATTGAGTTGTAAAGAGTTCAGAAGAGATTTCAGAGATCGTACTTGCGTGAATATTGGTAATGGTCTTTAACGTCTGACAGCAAAGGTTAAGACGGGAGTTCTTGAAAATTACATCTTGGCAGCAAGGAGAAAGATGAATGAAGAGAAAACACGAGGGAGTTTACACGTGTTTTGTTTTTATAAGATTGTGTATCACGTGGGAGGCTCAGAACGAAAACGCAGGAAATTTTATTCCTCATGTGCAGGATATCTGATTGGTCGGAACTGACCAATCAGCGAGCTAGTTTTGAGTAGATTAACCAATGAATGCTTGTTATATATTTTGTAAGATGGTGGTGGTGAAAGTCACACAGGAATAGTACATTTCCTAGCAGGGGTTAACTGGCTTGTTGTGGAAGATTCCACAATCTAGATCTTCTATCTGGTCAGTATCCCTTTATTTACTTACTTCTACTTTTATTACTTGATTCATTGATTGTTCATGTTCCTTTAATCCAAACATTTACTTGTGTATACAATGTAAATAAATTTTGTATTAATTTTAAGTTTGTTGTCCTCTTGCTGCCCTATCAGATTTCACATTTTTTATTTAAAAAATGTTAGTGGGCCTCTTGTGACACATACTTATTTGGGGTGCACATTATAGTATGACCCCCTCCAGGGAGTCCACCACAGATGAAAAGCTTGCATTTGTTGTAGAATTTATGAAAATTAATCTGGTACTTCTATAGAAAGTTCTTAAATTGCGCCTCCTTCATTAATCCAACAGATCATCTTATCAGACGTTTATCTGATAAGATGATCTATCGGATTAATGAATTTTCTTGTTGAGGAAATGTTAGAAAGTTACAATAAATTTTAAATTTACCATAGAGACTTCCCATATTTTCTGAATGTCTCGTATGGACATCCGTATTTACAAAAATCCGCACGTTTATATGCACGCACACACAAATTCAAAATGTACAATTCAGAACAGATTTTCTGTAACTGGTCGTCTCTTTTGATGGAAAAAAAAAATCATGATTTAATTTCTCTTAGGACTCCTTCTTGTAACCGATATAAACATTAATTAAGCGCTACAAAAACAAATTTCTCAAAATTTCATAAAATTAAATAAGTGAGAGTGGTATAAAAAGTGGGATAGAAGATGTAAAAAAAGAAAATTTTTTTTTTCAAGATTTTCTAAAAAAAAAAAAAAAAAAAATGAAAAAGAAAAAAAGAAACGTTTCTAAAAGATCAGAAAGTTTCAAAATCCAACAATTATTGGATTTTGGCAAGAATTACCAAATCAATGTTTTTTTTAACTTCAAAAAAAAAAAAAAAAAAAAAAAAAAAAGAAAGAAAAAAAAGCGCACAAATTTCCATAATAATTTACCCACCTCCATTTGTTGACGCCAGAAAAAAAAAAAAAAAAAAAAAAAGAACCAGGACTTTTAACCAAAATTTCATATTTTCTAAAAAAGATTAGGAAAAAAAAAAAAATTATATAAAAAAAATTTTTTCTGTTAAAGATTTTGACGATAAAACTGTTTTTATTGAGTTTTTGGATATTTTTTCATCATGCATATCTTTTTTTTTTTTGTGAATCTTTATTATCCATTGAAATTTTTTTTTCTTAAGACAGCAGTGTCCATAATTATTCAAAAAAGCAATTAAAAGCTTTTCTAATTAAATAAGTTTTATTGCATTTTTTAATTTTACGATTCAGAGCAGATTTTCTGTAACTGTGGGTACCGCCCGCTACAGGTTTTATTTTACAAAAAGAAATAATTCCATTCATTTAAGATTAAGAATAAGTCCCGAATGTTTCATTAAAATCCGACAATTATTTGATTTATATTCATAATTAATTTTTAAATGGGGATTCAGCCTGCTATGTAATCTCATTGCGAACTGACTTCCCCCCACAACATCTACAAAAAAAAAAAAAAAATATAGATTAAGTAAGGCAAGGGGAAATAATAATAATAAAAACGGTAATTAAGAATATGCTGTTTTGTAATTATACGAAACGAATTTTTTTTTTTTACGCAAGTTAATTATATATTGGTTTTGTTACCCGTGCGCTAATATCCCTTAAAATTTATCAAAAATCGTCATAATTTCGTGCAAATGTACATGCTGAACTCGAATTAAAATTAAATTTAACAAGTTTTTAAATATTAACAAGAAAAAAACTTCTTGTTTTTTTTTTTCGGGACAAGTGATGGGGGCCACATTTGGTGTTTACGACAATAAATATTAGTACAAGAAAACGTTCACTAACATAACAATAAGGTTTTTTTTAACATAAATATTAACTTAATATTTTTTTTTTTTTCATATTCTAGGGTCTATTCTGTTAATTTACCCTAAAATAGTAAAATAATAATAATAAAAAAAAATTACAATTACTAAAACTCACAAATTCTCCCAGCGTAAGTACTTTATGTTGCACACTCCCGTTGGGTTAGGGCGGTACGGTCGCGCTCACCCCGGTAAACAAGCCAAAAACAATTTTTTTTTTTTTAAATTGTAAAATCTCCTATAAATACATCGAATATCATCCGCTCTTACAAAATGTGAATAACTCCCTGATTTTTGGTAATTTTTTATTCTGAGGGTTGGAGTTGTTGCGAGGCAAGCTAAAAAAACAAATATTGATTTAAAAATAAAATCTATAATAATTTCAAAAGCGTGACAAAAATTTAATAAAAACAAAATTTGATTTAAAATTTATAATCTCTTGGGGGTGAATTAATATTTGGGATAAGTAACTTTACATTATATTTGTTTGTGTTGAATTAGCACTTAACAGAAAAGATCCAAATTTTAACTTGAAATTTTGCGAATAAGAATATTCTCAAATTAATGAGCATTTATTTGGGGGTTATAGGGGGGGGGGATGAATTTAGTAAACTGATACCTGCCCTTAAAATCTAAAAGATTAAAAGAGATCGATATTTGGGATTTGAAGTGCTTCATATTATTATTCAATCGTAATATAAAAAAAAAAAGTATTTCTTGGAGAAGTTCATTTCTGTAGAATTTTTATTCTCTAAACTTTAATAAAAATTCTACAGGTCTAAAGATCTCTGTGTCAGATATTCAAAAATAGTTGCAATAAGAGTCAGTGAATTCTTTCAAAAAAGTGATTTGTTTGAAAAGAAGAACCAAGCGGGTCAACATCACGTTTTTATTTATTTTCTCTAACTGCCTGAATTAAACTAATTCTCTTACCTGTTCCCTTCCCTATCACTTTCTTCGCATCTATGCTGATCACTTTAACGCAGGGAAGTAGTTTTTGTATTTGACTGGATAAACCAACAACTTCGCTGATGACATGAACAATTCCAGACATCGTTATAAAATAAATCCCACACGATACAAAAACTCTAATCCAACTAGAGTGATCTCCCTTGATATCATCCGGTGTTGTTTCATTTTGTTACCCGTTGAATTATCTTTAATTTACATCATTTTTTTTTTTTTTTCGTTAACTGGAATCAGTCTTGTCTTGTTTTGTTTTCGGCGAGACAAAGCACAAAGTTAAAGCAGATTTCAACTCCAGTACAACACCTCATTATTGTACTAAAAAATATAGACTTCTTACCATACGCCCCAAAGCGATTTGACCCAGTGACAATTAGTACTTTTGTTTTCTTCTCTCTCTTTTAGATTTTTTTTAAAACTAAATTTTCTTCCTACCGTGAAGGTTCGTGAGGTACAATAAAGAATTTAAAAAGATTTAAAAGTTTATAAATTAAATTATTCTAATTAAAAAATTTTTTGTAAAAATTTATTATTCAGCAAAAAATTGTTTTTCTTAAAACCATTTTTAGTGCCTGTAAGTTTTAAAGAGTCAAGGTAGTTTAAAAAGCGGTGTCATTGGAAAAACCGTCCTTTTGACACTACGTCTTATTGCGGGTACATTTTGTCTGTTTACCAACCTTTTTTATTCAAAATTATTAAGATAAAATATTCCTACTGAGTAAATACCAACTTAGAATAAGATTGAATTAACTCATAATTTATGATGTAATTAAATTCTCTTTATTAAAAAATCTTTCAAAAATAAAATATACTTTTCTGAGTCTTTAATTGAGGAATATTAACTGATTTAAAGTTTAATTAATAATTAATTTGATTTGAAACAAAAAATAATACTTACTTTAAGTTTAAAATATTGCAGAAATGCATTTTTAACATGGTGGTAGCAGTTTATTTAAAAGTGTTGACATTCTCAGTCAAACTGTCAATTGACAGCCTAATTGAGAGGTGGAAGTTTATTTAATTTTCTTCTATGGTGGATATATCTGTAAAAATGTGGAATATAACATGAAAGCTTTTTTATATAAGTTTTAACTATCCAGATGGACATCTGTATTTACAAAAATCGGCACATTTATGCGCACACGCACAAAAAAATTCAAAATTCTTTAAAAAAAATATTGGTGATCGCTAAATTGTAATAAATTTTTCGATTTATGATTAGTAAATATACTTTTCACTTAATAATAATAACACGTAACTAGAAAAGATTAATACAGAATTTTAGAAGATTTAAAACTTTATAAATTGTTATTAAAATAAAAAAAAAATTGTTTGATGATTTAAATTCTCTAAGGAGTTCTGCTTTTAGCTAATATAAACATTTAAGCTTTACAAAATTAAATTTTGTCGAAATTTCATAAAATTAAATAAGCGTGGGCGGGGGACAGATGTAACAAAAATATGTTTACCAAGATTTCCTAAAGAAACATTTTTAAAATGATTTCATTCATGTTCATTCTTTTATCAATTATCGCTAATATTTCTTATACTTATGGAATAACACAGTAATTCCATCTACATTTTACGCGCGCGCAAGTTTTCCTCCCTTCCTTCCACACTCGTGCGTGTGTGCACGCGGTTTGCACCCCTTCCTCTCTCTTACAGCTAGACGTAGCAGTAATCTGGAGGAAGGAAGGTCGCTTATCATAGCTCCTGCTGATAAAGTCAGCCTAACAGAATTTGAATTTTTTCCCGCGCGTTTTCTTGACGTCACGGACGCCAGCGACATACTAATCTTTGGCCCCTCGGCCAAAGAAACATTCACCCACTGATACACACATGGCCTAGTGGATAAAAGTGTTGGTTGTGTGATCCAAAAAGTGACTGGTGTTATCTTCTCTGGTTTTCCTTTTTCTTCTCTTTACACAATTCAACTTGTAACAGAGGTATACACTTTCTTCTCAGGTTTTCCTTTTTCTTTAAACGCAGACTGAATCCTCAGCATATAAATTTCTCTGCGTCTTCAATTTGGGGTTCTCGAACAGGAATACTTCTTACATTTCTTGTCCGGAGTTGCCTGGGTTGAACTGGATAAGTTCCATCACTATCAAATGCGTCTTATCTTTCCGTTCATAAACTATCAGCGCTTCGGCTTCAGGTCTTGCCTCCTCAAAGTCAAGATAGCAACTGATTCTCGAGTGAATCTCTGACTATCACGTGTCTTAAGTTTTGGCGCGAATTCCAGCTTACATCCGTCCACTGTCTAGCTTCCTTCTAGACATTTGACCTGCCTTCCAAAATGTCATAAAACTCCCACGTGACCTTTATTCTATTGCTAGGCGGAAATTAACCCTAATATATGCGTATATGCGTGTGCTGAATTAAAATCCGACAATTATTTGATTTTTGCGAGAATTTTCAAATCAGTATTTTTCACCGGAAAAAAGACGCTAACATTTCTTGTACTAATCTTTGGCCCCTCGGCTGAGGCAAAAAAAGAAACATTCAACCACTGATCCACACATGGCCTAGTGGATAAAAGTGTTGGTTGAGTGATCCAAAAAGTGACTGGTGTTTTTATTGCCATATTCACAACAGTTTGCCAGTTGCATGCTTCAGCCTTCTTCAGGTGATATACGTTGGAATTTCGATCCTAACCCTTTATTTAGTCCAGCGGGTAGATTGTTCTAATTCCACGTGCCATGCCCTTGTTTTTTTTTTTTTTAATATCTCAGCTCAGTTTCATTTCATTCCCTTTAGTAACTCTTCAAATTTTTGTTCACACTGCTGTGGCCAGGTAATGAACTCTCAACTGGATCAAGTCACTTTTGGATCACACACTCAATACTTTTATCAATTATTTTTATCAACTATTATGTCCTAATATGAACTGTGGGATGCGAACAGTCTTCTCCCATGTATACAATAAGTGCTTTGGTTCAAAATTCAGAGGTTGTTACTGAATACAACAGGCATCTGAAGAAAGCCGGAGAATACAACAATTGAAAAGCCTGACTAATGAAAATATAATAGATGAGGATGAAATTTAGTTCAAATGAATCAATGTACAATAACAATTTTCTTTTAATCATTTCACTCACAAGCAAAACGATAAAGACTCTAAGACGCAAGGAATTCGTCATATTAGCAATTCAGATAAAAAAAATAATTGGAAGTCCCGCAAAAGTACAGATATAAATTATACTTGTACTTTGAACATTTTTTGTCTGTATAACTATGAAATATACAGTGAGTCAATTTAAAAAAAAAATTAATTCACTCCCAAGCAAGGCAATAATGCCACTAAATTGCAAGGTACTACTGGGAGTGAAAGAACATGAGAAGACCTTAGAAGCTACCGGAAACCTAATCCTAAACAGGAAACGAGGGATAAATCTTTACTCCTGTTCAAAAGACCAGGGAGGTGTGTGAAGCGGACGATAGTAATTGAGAACAAGTTATAATATTAAAACAAAGATATTCAATATAAGAAATCAGTTTATTTTTTAAAGAATTTTCACATATGTTAAAATTAGAGAAATAGAAAATTTTTATTCAGTATCTGTCTATATTTCTGAGATGAGGTATTATGTACATTATTTACATTATTCGGACTATTGTCCTCATCTTTGGTGCCATATTTATCACAATGTTTCGGACGTTGTACGCTCCGGCCTGCTTCAGGTGGTTGGAATGTCGAACTGAACCCATTATTTCGCTCACTGGGGTACATTGTTTTAGTTCCACGTGACATGTCTAGTGGATGTCAATTATCAGTTATCTCCTGTTAATTCCTCTCTCCAAGTTCTCCACTGCCTTAACCAGGTATTGAACTCACACTCTGTGGGTTTTGTCACTGGATCTAACTAACGCCTTTATACACTGTGCCATGTGTCCTTGAGGACATCTGTGTATGAATTTCTGGGTATTATTAACCTAATGTCTTCAGCAACAATATTTTACCAGTGCTCATATTGCATTTTTTGCTGCTATCATTGTATGTTTTTACCAGAACTGATATTGCAATTTTTGTTGTTTATTATCGCCTTTTCTCTGGCACTCCTTATAGTTCCCATATAGTATTCATTTCTATACTTGGTCGGCTCAGGAGATTTTTGTGGCCTAGCACATGTGCTGATTCCTTAAGTTTATGAATTTTCCAATGATGTTCTTTGTCTATGATCTCAACCTTGTCATTAGAATCTATATCTCTAAAACCAACTATATGGTTATGGTACGTAGATGACACCTTCATACTCTGGCCACACCAGGAAGATGTTCAGGTTCTACTGGACCATGTGAACTCAATAAGACCTTCAATACAGTTCACGATGGAGAAAGAGAGTAACAACACACTCTCATTCCTGGATGTTCTAACATCTCGAACAGAGCATGGGTTCAAGACACCCGTATACCATAAACCGACATTAACCGGACAGTACCTCAATTTCAACTCCCGCCATCCATATAGTATAAAGAAAGGGATCGTCCGCTGCTTACAATACCAAGCAAAAGTCATAAGTGGCGACCCAGAGACATTAAATAAAGAATTGGTCAGTATAAGTAGTACCCTACAACGTAACAACTACCCTGGGTATATGGCAGCAGCCTCAATAAACTGGGATAGGCGGGTACAAGAGGAGGACAACAACACTCAGAAAACAGTCTGCCTGCCTTATGTGAAGGTGTTATCAGAGAAAGTACAAACGGATCTGCGGTTCATATAACATAATATACAGTGTGAGCCATGTAATTAAAAAGAATTTATAATATAAAAACAAAGATATTCAATAGAAAAAATCAGTTTATTTTTCAAAGAATTTCTACATACATTCAAATTAAAGAAATAGAAAAAACTTATTCAATAAAAATGCTAGTGTTTAATTTTCTGGCCTTAATGAATGTAGTTGATTAAAAGTTGATTTTAATTACCTTCATCCAGGGGTTGGCAGTCTATGGCACGCGTGCCACGCCAAAGCATTTCCAATGGCACGCAGCAGCAAATGACATCACGAAGTCCGAACCAATAACGACTACAGCGCAAAGAAGATATTTAGCTGTTTCAATTTTAATATATACTAAAGTATATATACTATATATTACTATATAAAATTTATTGTAGAACTGGTATATTGACCGTGACTTGTAAAAAAAAATACGTATGGTGTTGGTTAACTGAATGATTTTAAAACCCTAAATCGGCACATTGTTAGCAAAAGGCTACCGACACCTGAGTTAAGCTATTATCATTTTCAAGGATTTTTTTATACTGCTAAAATAAATGGTAGTATAAAAATTGTTAAAAGTACATATATTCTTAATTTCCAAATATGGCCAATATTGTGTCCATGTTCATAATTGATGTTTTTAAGGGTTTGTTTCTTGTTTTATATAATAAGAGCTTCCATCACTTTTAATTTCACTGTCTGTTTTTTTGCTCAACAGAACATGTATTAAATTGGGATTGCTTCCCATATGAACAAATATATATATAATTACATATTTATTAAAGACATTTTTATGTTTAACGTTGTTATTTATAGATACAAGTATTTAAGCGAATGCTCTGTTTATGATAAACAGTATTAAATAACATTTACCGGCCTGAATGTCCGAGAAATTTTCATAGAAAATATTCGTTCTTTGACAGGATTCGAACCTGCATCCTATACGGAACCGTCATTTACGCTGACGTGCCTTAACCGTCTCGGCCGGTAAATGTTATTTAATACTGTTTATCATAAACAGAGCATTTGCTTAAATACTTGTATCTATAAATAACAACGTTAAACATAAAAATGTCTTTAATAAATAAATTGTCGGACCTTGTTCATTTCTTAATATAATTACTTCTTTATATAAATAACTTGGTAACTGTTAACTCAAGGTGAGGACAGTATTTTTTGCGTGTATATAAATACGAAATATACAAAGTGGGCCAAGCAAGTGAGAACAGGATATGATATTATAGAATCGTCCATATTTCATACTCACCTCCGAGATAAAATACACTCTTCCATCAGAATCAGTTTTAACCAACCAACACCTCGCATTGCAAATCTCGACTTTCTATTGGTCGAGACATGTAACAATTGTGGAAAAACTGTTTTCGCGCCCAGTTCACTGGAGCCTATTTTGGTTTCAGAAACAAATAAAAAGAACCATCTCGACCCAATTCACCGGTCAGTCAAACTTCAGAGAGATGCCACACAAATACACGCAGGTCACTACTTTGACTTAAGATACCTTTTGCGCGTCAACTGCTGACTCAAACATCAACATAATCTCTCACATCTCACTTACAACTTTCTAAGAAGAGTGTTCTTACCCACTACTAAAATAGAAATTGTATTTTAAACAAAGACAAGCACAGAACAATCCAAGGTAAACAACTCTGGAGAATTTAGACAATTAAACCCTACGTTATTCACGCATACAAACTACACAAATTTCTGTATAAATAATATTTTCCATTTTACTCTGTTTGACCAGTTCTTAAACACTTGAACAATTTTGAACTGTAAATCAATAAGAAACCCAATTTATCAATGGTCAATTTCTTGCATAATCAAACTACAAGTTTTCAAATTGTATATCAATTGTACATAAATGCATGTTGTTTTATTGAAATCTCATAATCGGTGTTTCTTACTCAATTGCCTTGTGATTGATTCGTTTTTGAATGTCTATATTCTATATTGTTGCGGATTAATATGGTGAACATGTCCGTAAACTAACCATCTTAATATAAAAAAAAACCTTCTGATAACAATTTCAAACTCATAGCAATCCCAACAATTTAAAGGTTGACAAAGATATTCGGAAAACTTGGACCTTCATGCTCATAAAAAAACGGAGTGGCAAAAGAATGGTTTTCCCTTGACACCACTATTATTTTAACTACCTTCACTCCTCTGTAATGTCTATTGTTTTAAAAAGTAATGATTAGAATTTTATCAAAATCTAAAAACATGAAAGTGAATTTAACAATTTCTATTCGTGAGAATTGAAATAAAAAAATGTAAACACTATTTATAAGATTATTTATTTACAGTATTTATTGATTAGATTGATTATTGGAATGATTGGCAAAACATTGGCTAATTACCAATCGATTCAAACTTTATAAAATGGTCAACAATAAGGATGTCCTTATGATTGCTTCATATATTTTAATAATTTAGTAAATGTTTATAAATAAAAAATTGTTTTCATATTTATTTCTTTATAAATTGGTAAATGATAAATATTGCATTGCATTAGTTTTAATTGTATTAGTTTTTAGAATGTTGTAAATATAAAATTATTCTTGTAAATAAATAGTATAATAAATAGTGTTTAATATTTTTGCCGTAAATTATCAAGAACAAAAAAATGTATAAATTCATTTTCATCATATGTTGCCAAGGAATGTAGGTAGTTAAAAAAATAGCATCAAGGGAACTGTTCTTTTTACATTCCGTTTTTTACTAGCATGAAGGTCCAAATTTGCCAGATATTCAGTAGGAATAATCCATACATTTTCTGAAGAATTTCTAAACCTGTTCAACTTAACAGAAGAAATAGAAAATGTTATTCAATAAAAAAAACCCTCAGTGATCTTGAAAGAGACTGCAAACCTGGCTTATGTGATTTGCGTTCACATTGACCATCATATCTGTAATGGGAGTTTTTCACAATTACTTTGTATTGAGAGGCTGCTCTTTGCTCTCTTCCTTGATAATGACTTAGACAATGTAGTCAAGAGGATTCTGACTAGGAGAATTAGTAGATGATATACGGGAAGTATCATGATTGTGAAAATTCTTGGTCAGCCATTTTTTGGACAAGCGTGTTGTATGTGAAGGAACAGAAATATATAAGGTGGCCACTTCAATTCAGAGCCTAACCACTGTTTCTAGCACCATGATTTACGCTGTGGTGATGGCCCTAAGGCCTTGGGGCAAAGAAGTGTAATAACATGATATAACCTTTGTGGGTCATGACCCCAGGACGATCACAATTGTGAACTTGGTGTACATCACTGCGGGTACCTACATTGGATATACACAAAGCCCTCTTTTATTTCACCTGTTGATCTGGTCAGTTTCAAGAAGCTGGTTAATTATTGTGGTTGGCGACTAATGTCATGGGTGTAGTACGTCTTTTCATTTCCCGTGTCAGCTGAAAATGAAAGAAGAATGTTAGTATTCAGCACGTGTCACATAACATTATGTTAGGTCAACTTCAATTGATAAACTACTAAAAGTATATTCTCAAGACATGTTGCACTATATATATATATATATATATGAGAGAGAGAGAGAGAGAGTACAGTTCAAAAGTTTGAAGCCACCCCCAGATGGGATAAACTTTACAGAAGAGTGAAAACAAAATGAAAAAGAGCCCTTAGAGTCATTGAAAAAATAATGGTATCAATTATCAAAAATTTGTGCTGCAGTAATCAAGGCTAAAGGAGGATATTTTGACGAGAGCAACATTTAATCATAAAATGATTTTTTCTTCCTGTCCTAATAAAATTTCTAATAAAAAAAATCATGTCTCACTTTTTTTTTAACCGTGTATAATAATTTTCTCTTATTTAAAGTACAAAACAACTACATTCTGGGTCAATTTAAAAAATTACCAGGGGTGACCTCAAACCTATATGTGGTAGTTGTTCCTGATAGTAGCAAACATTTGGCATCTGTTTATTACTTACTCCTAATAGAAAACCAATCATCCACAAGTGAACATTGATTCCCCACTTTATGCCCAGTAGAATCCTATTTTCATACTATCACAAATGACAGCATATTTTGTTAAATGTTTACAGTTATTAGGTTTTCAGATGCGAGTCTTCAAATACAATTTTTCTAATTATTAGATTAATATATAGCAATTCTAGTTGGAGATCAGTTTACTACACAATAACAATTGAAAACTGATCCCCCAATTTATGTCCAGTAGAATTACTATCACAAATGATAACATATTTTCTTAAGTCCTTATAATTATTAGAAGGCTTTCTCATTTGTGTCTTCAAATACATTTTTCTAATTATTATATTATTATTTAGTAATTCTAGTTGAGGATCAATTAAAAAAATATATCCCTCTCTTTATGTCCAACAGAATTTAATATTAATCTACCCATGCCATCAAAAATAACGAGATATATTTTTTAAGTCTTTAATATTAATTTTCCCAATGTGAAGTTCAATCATAAATTTATAAATTACCAATGCAAGGGAGATAACTTTTGTACTTTCGTAATATAACGGCAGATTATGTAAATTCGTTCTTAGTAACAAATGTGTTCACTTTTGTTTTGTTTTGTTTTTAAATGTACAAATATCTGACTAAACAGTTAGTGCAAGGGAGATAACTCCAGTTCAGCAAAATCTTACGGCCATTACAGACAAAAAACAGTTGGCATGTTATGTAGTAAGACAATCTAATAATTGGTCAGAAACTAAAACAATTTGGATTTTCATTTTACAAGAAATAGAATTGATCTCATTGTTGCTGCTTTGTGAAAACGGCACACTAACCACTGCATTATACCACGAGTGCTTTTCTATTGTACTTTCGGTATTTTTGCTTAAATGCGGCATTTTTTTTTAGATTAATGGGAGTGCTACGAAAGAGAGTATACTTCAAGTTAACATTTCACCATTCACGGTATTAATATACTTGTGATATACCGACACCTTACAATGGACAGATCCTAAAACGAAGCTTCTCTCTATCAATCATCTGACTCCCATCAACATAGGGCTGATATGAAATGGAAACATTATATTGAATCCATTGCTAGATAATTTTAGGCAAAATTTAGGCTAGTCTCAGGGAACACCTGTGGGTTATCCCACTTGGCTTTGCCAAAACACTTTGCTCTAAAGCCTATAAAAAGACAATGATACTCTCTCTCTCTCTCTTTAGCTCTTTTTAGTTCTGATTCAGATGTAGTTGCACGTAGATAAGAACGCTGCCGACAAGGCGCATTCGCTTCCTTGGTCTTCTGTTGACTTTTGAACACTCTCACACACGCACATACACACACGTGTCTATCATACACGCTTGTTACACACACACACAGACACATACACAAGCACATTCTTATAGCTAGTTTTAATGTTTTTCCTTTCATTACAATTGTCTACACATGCAATTCATGCTGTTAATAACATGCTGTTAATACTAGATTTATTAAGTGCTGCTACTGATAATAGGCTTAAGAGCTGCTGCTAATATTTTTTTTATTAAGGGCCGCTGCTGATACTAGGTTTATTAAGGGCTGCTGCTGATACTAGGTTTAAGAGTTGCTGCTAATACTAGGTATACTAAGGGCTGTAACTGATACTAGGTTTATTAAGGGCTGCTACTGATACTAGGTTTATTAAGGGCTGCTGCTAATACTAGATTTATTAAGGGCTGCTACTGATACTAGATTTTTTAAGGGCTGCTGCTAATACTAGGTTTATTAAGGGCTGCTACTGATACTAAGTTTATTAAGAGCTGCTACTGATATTAAGTTTATTAAGGAAGTAGAATGGTAAAGTATTTCTACCAAAACATAACAGCATTCCGCAACATACCTTCAAAATTTTCAACCGTATTTTATAACAAATAATTGAAAGGAACAATTCTTCCAATATTCATATCTTTACTTGTGAAAGAAGAACTTAAATTCCTATCATTCAAGTAATAATTTCACAAAGGTCTGAAAAATACCTTGCACATTTTAATGATTGAGAAAAAGACAAATCTAACTGCTATTAAAAATATTTCACTGTTGTTTTAAATAAAGGACTACAGTTTTTATTCATTTGGTTTTTTAAATGACACACTCCAAATGGTGGCCTCCATTCGCCATACACTGTTCTAGAGATTTTCTGAAGTTTTCCATCACCTGGAAGTTCGAACGCTTTGAGGTCTTCCAGCATTTAAGCATTAAATCTGTGGCCCTGAAATTTTCAACCTATAGAATTATCGATTTTCTATCCGGAACCACACCTCATTCCAACATAACAGGAAATAAGCACAAAAATCTCTACAATTATTACAATTACAGATTCACCAGTCTTTAATAAATGTTTCAACACTAAATGCACGGTGCGCACTAATCCAAGTCATGATGGTAACTGATGGCATCTAAGAAAGAATGGGATGACATTAGATAGATGAAAGCAAGATTGCCATTTGCTTAAATTCACTAGATCCGCACAGGTGACAGTTTAAAATGTGGGAGGTATTTCTGCCACACCCTGTATTTATGTGGATAAATGTACAGATTCAGCGAGAAGATAAAGCATTAGATACACCAAGGTGTTGTATCATTACATGCAAATTATCCCAGGCATGAACTCTTCAAGACCTCTAAAAGTTTCCTCTGGAATCTGGTGCCAGGGTGTTAACAGTAAGTCCTTTAACAGTTGCAAGTTACGTGGTGAAGATTATGTAGAGCCAAAATATTGGTTCAACATATCCCATAAGTGCTCAATGGAATTAAGATCTGGTGATTTGGGTTTGGTGGCTACTGCAACACACTAAAGTCTTCCGCATTATTTCCATGCAACCCCTGCAGTGTGGTAAAGTGTATAAATTGTCCACTCATTTATAGTAGGTCTGGTGCTCCTACTGAATATCTTGAGATTTTTGACGAAATTCAAAGGGTTTGTAATGTAATCGATCCTGACCAAACCCATGACTTCAGTCACATTATTATTATTATTATTATTATTATTATTATTATTATTTCTTCCTTTGATTTCTGCTGCATGCACATTTCCTTCCGGGTCCCAACCAGAGACCTAAGATCAGAAACATCTTCATGACATTTTCCACTGATCATTTTTGTAAAAAAAAAAAAAAAAAAATTAAGCACAATTTACACAGATAAAGCTCTTCATAATGTTTGAGCTGTACTTGTGAGTACATTTTTTTTCTTTAAGGCATGGGCTTCCAGGAATCCCTTCAAATAGTCTATCGGAAAATTTTCCAGTCAGTCCCAGGGCTCAAACCACAATTGAAATTATTGATGTCCTCATGTGCCACATTTTTGAGATTTCCACTTCAAGATCCTTTATTTTGATAGTTTTTGGAAGATCTTTAAAGATACATTTACAATCTGCAGGGACTGTCATGTCAACAATAAAGCACATTCTGTTTTTGTGGTCTTTGATGGCAATATTTTGGCGATTAGCTTTGATTGTTCTGTCTCTGTGTACATTTTAAAGTCCCATAAAATTATTATAACACTATTAAATTATATACAATATATAACCGTGTATGAATGATGTTCATACCAGTTTATTATTATTATTATTATTATTTAACTACCACATGCTCTTTGACTAATAATTGTGTGTCCTTGCAAAATCTGTTGTATTCAAAGTGTTTGCGTACTTTTGCTGAGGCAGTATTGTTTTGCTTCTAAATTAAGTTTGGTCACGTGATTGGTTACATTCTGTGTCTAGAAGAATCCATCAAAATCATTGATTTTTTTTAACTTAGTCAATACAGAAAATCCCCAAGGGTGGATGAAATGGTCCGATCAATAAATTTCTTAAAACGAACAGCATTCTGGGCGCGGAAAATGTTTAAAATTAATATTTTGTGTTTGGAAATTAAAAAAAAAGATTAGATATAAAACAACGCAAATTCAGACATATTTCTTTACCATTTTTTAAAAATAGTATTCATGCAACGAAAAAATCATTAGCAATTGAATTATATCATTTGTAAGAGAAGTAGAAGTCCTACCAAGATTTAATATTGGTAAGATACGCAGAACAATAACTCCAGGAACTCCTAAACAAGGTGGCAAGGGAAAGTGGGATGAAAGGACTAATTATCGATTACAAGTAGATAGAATGTATGGTTGTCAGTAAGAAAATAGCTGACATGATGCAAGCTACAAATTGGAGATATCAAAATCAACCAAGTGCAGAAATTTAAATATGTGGGAAGTGTTTGAACAGATGATAGGAAATGTGACACCGAAATCCAAAAACACATTGGAATAGCAAAAGATTCCTCCCAGAAGTTAAACAGAGTATTAAGAAACGGAATTTTTTTCTTTAGAAACAAAGAAAACAATGCCGAACTATTATGTAACATCAATTTTCAGTCAATGCTGGATAATTTTCTCCTAGGCGAAGAGGAAACTGAGATGTGAGCTCTACAGAGGATGATGAGAATATCAAGGATAAAGCATGTAAACGACGAGGACGCTTTAAGGAAAATAGAAACAAAAAAGGATTTCAATTAGAACTGGAAAGAGACAGTAGAAAATTTGGGGATATATAATGAGGAAAGAGAGTTAGAATTTTACACTCACAATACACTTTTCATTATTACTATTATTTTATTACTAGCTTGATTTTATCTTATTATAGTTGCTTTTTATCATAACACTCTGGCTCTATACACTCTTCATTATTACTATTATTTTATTACTAGCTTGATTTTATCTTATTATAGTTGCTTTTTATCATAACACTCTGGCTCTATACACTCTTCATTATTACTATTATTTTATTACTAGCTTGATTTTATCTTATTATAGTTGCTTTTTTATCATAACACTCTGGCTCTATACACTCTTCATTATTACTATTATTTTATTACTAGCTTGATTTTATCTTATTATAGTTGCTTTTTATCATAACACTCTGGCTCTATACACTCTTCATTATTACTATTATTTTATTACTAGCTTGATTTTATCTTATTATAGTTGCTTTTTATCATAACACTCTGGCTCTATACACTCTTCATTATTACTATTATTTTATTACTAGTTTGATTCCATCTTATTATTGTTACTTTCTTTATCCCAACATTCTGGCTCTATACACTCTTCATTATCACTATTTTTTTTATTTCGATTGTATTATTGTCGCATTTTATTTCAACATTCTGTGTTAATACACTTTTCATTATATCACTGTCATCATGATTAGAACTTGCTCTGTTTTAGGAGCTACCTCTAAATTTCAACCTGAAACCTCAAGAGACCGCCAGTCAACTGATCATTATTGTTGTTACAATTAGTTGGATATGGATTAGTTGGATATGTAACTGACATTCACTGTATCACTTTTCTTAATTGTATATTGTCATCGTATGTTTGTATATAGTAGTTTAATCTACTTATAATTATTCTCTTGGATTATCATTGAGATAAGTCTGTACAGTGAACTTAGTTTTTACTCATCTTGTTAAAATTTGAAATTATTTCTGCGAGCATTGTCTATGTTATTAGACTACAAAATGATGACGATTTTTTTTTTGGGGGGCACATTGTGTGTGTATATATATATATATATATATATATATATATATATATATATATATATATTATGCAGTGTTACATTAGGACATGTGCACACCCACTACAAAACTGTACATCTTGTTCAAAAAAATATTTTATTCCGAAATGCCTATTTTATTGCGAAGTGCCTTCCCAAAGTGCGAACAGGGAAGAGAAATGTTGTCAAACCTAAGATGCGCTTTAAGGACTGAATCAAAGATTCGCTGAAGAAATGCAACATTCCTTGTGAGCACTGGGAAGAATGTGCATCTGATCGCACTAATTGGAATGATGCTGCTCGGAGTGGAAGGTGTCACTAAGAGGAGGAGAAGGAGGCACGCAAGGCTTAAAAGAGATGTGCGTAAAGCTGTTCCCTGTTGATCTTCTTGAAGACACTCGGAGGAAACCCGATCTGACGTGTACAGAATGTGTTAGAGTGTGTTTATCGATTGGATGGTCTAAGGAGTCATTTGAGAGCGCACCGACGGAGAGTGGCAATTGACTATAAAGCCGTAGACGTCCAGCAATTGAAATGTGATATTTGCGGAAAGACATACTAGTCAAGAAGCGGTTTCTTGCGACATTTTAAATGGCATGATAATGTATCACCCACTGTTGCACCTCTTAAGTGCACTGTTTGTGCCAGAGTATGTAGATCCCGTGCTGGGCTAAAGAGCCAAGTTCGTTCAGCACATCAGTAGATATTCTTCAAAAAGATAGGTACTAATGGCCGCACTCGGACACGAGTTGGCAACCACTATATATATATATATATATATATATATAATCAGACGCTTTGTTACTACGATTGACTGACTTATTGATTGAATCCGGGCAAGTCAAAACATTGACAGCAATGTGTGAAATTTCGCTGTATTCCTCTGCCAATGTAATATATATATATATATATATATATATATATATATATATATATATATATATATCAAATCCGTAAATAGAAAAGATAATCCAAGTGGTTCTTTTTAATATAAAATATTAAAATATATATACGTAGAGAGCTCACTGTATAGACTACAGAGCAATATGATATACATCAAGGAAAAGTTTAACACATCACGAAAATACGGTAATATATAATGATTTATTCCGACCAGTAGGTCCTTTATATATGTATTAAATAAAAGGATTAAATCCGACGAATATTTTAATATATTTTCTGTTTATACATCATTTTTACAGATACAACTTATTTGAGTAATTTTTTTTTTAATTAAAGAATATTAATTACATTTACCGGCCTTAATGTTAGAGAAATTTCGTAGAAAATATGCGTTCTCCGACAGGAATTGAACCTGTATCCCACACGGAAACCGTCATAGAGCCTGATGTGCTGTTTAACCATTCACCCTCAGAGAACTTCCCAGTTAACAAAGCCAGACTATATTCTAAGCATGGACGAGTAGTAGACTTATAGGATAGATTCTGGAAAATAAAATTTGTCTAGTACGACACAGTGAACAAGATTTCTTAGCTTAGCAATAGATTCAATATAGTCTTTTCACTTCACGCCAGCCGAGAACGTTAGCCTGAGAAGGCGCAACGGAGGTCAGTATCAGCCGTGTTGATGGGGAGGACAGAGAGGGGTCGTTTAGATGATTAATAGACAGTAGTTTAGTTTTGCAGGCGTTAAAGTTAACAAGCCATTCTTTGCCCCAGTTAGCAACAGCCTGGAGGTCGTTTTGGATATCAGTTGCCATCTTGACCTTATCAAACTTTCTTATGAACATTTTTCTCTACTTAGCTTAATTGCTATTAGGTTCTCAAAAGCACTGAAACGGATGTTAAACACTTGTTTCTTTCCTTTTGTCACTGAAACCAAGTAGCGTCTTTGATTTGTCTATTCCGTGTTTTCACGTGGCAAAAACGGAATAGGCAGTGCGTAAAGGTCGTGCGAAGTAACTAACTAAAGTAGCAATATGAAGATTGAGTAAAAGAAAACAAAGTCAGTGACGTATCGTGACTCTTTTTCTGTTCACCTCTTGGACTGTAATGCAAGTCGAAATATGTTTTTTTGAAATGTTAACAGTTACAAAATTTTTGGAGCGGGCAGTCGCAACGCTAACGTTGAATTAAGGTTATTGGATCATTTAGTCCATAGCACTTTGACTGATGAAAAATTTATAACAATAAAATTCTTGGAATTGCCTCTCACTTAAATTTTCAAAATTCAACCTTAGTGTTGCGACTGCACGCTTCACAATTTTGTAACTGTTAACAATAACACACTTAAAAAAAACATATTTCGACTTGCATTACATTTGTCTTCGTCTCGGATGTTACCTGAATTTTACCTAAAAAGAGAAATAATATCTATACCCGATGATGATAGGACGACCTATCGAAAGTACTAGTATATTTATGGAACATACGGAACATCTAAAAAAAAGGAGTGGTTGTTAGTGGGTTAATACTTTTTAAATTTGTTAGCGAAGTGAATTCGCTATTTATTACATTAACCTTACTAAATTATTCTTTGAATGATTGCTTCATTGTTATAAATTTTATATATATATATATATATATATATATATATATATATATATATATAGTGTATTGGGGCAGTAGATCCTTATTTAAACATATACTGTTAAATATAACAGACAATGCATCTCTATTATGTCTGAGCCGTTATAAACTTCGTATGATTGCTTTGATTTCGGGTGAAAATAAAGACAAAAATTGTCCAACATTGGAATATTTTTTTTATTAAGCTTCTCCTTGATCTAAGCTTCGGCTCACATGAGCCATTTTCAGAGTGGTTATACGGACATTTTAACAAAGATATTCACCATCGAAGATGATATTTTGTTATGTTTACATAGACTATTGCTATGCGACGATAACGGTTGCGGAATAGCAGATGCAGTTCGTAAGTTCAAGATGCGGTACTATGACGTCATACCACGCGAGAGACCGAAATATTATATTAACAACAGAACCATATTCAGTGGAAAACATAAGACCAAGAAGGCACGATGAATTGTTCTCCTAGAGGTTAGCATCAGTTATACAGATGGTTCTCTATGATAATTAAAAGATAGCAGTTTCATTTTGGAAGCGTTAGTATTTACAAGGCATTTCTTGCACCAGTTAACAACTAATTGGATGTTATTTTCGAGATCAACTGCCAGTTTTGCTTTATCGGACCTGAGAAAATAATTTAAACGAATTTTTGAATAAACATATTTCTTCACATTCATTTCTTTATAAAATGGTAAATAATAAATATTTATAAAAGGTAAATAACTTTTTATAATCTTGTCAATAGACATTGCCGTGGAAATGAATGTAGTTAAAATAAAAGCGGTGTCAGTCGAAAAACCGTCCTTTTGAAACCTCCTATTTTTTTAGCGGACACGAAGTTCCATATTTGCCAAAATCTGAATGCGTCACTTTATCGATACAGATGTGAAATGATGATCTACGCATGCTCCAAATCTATTCACCGAGAAAACTTCCGGTTCATATAGTTGGAACCTTATTTCTTTTTTTCTTTTCTTCTAAAGGCCTCCATTGTCTCGTCCATGTGAAAACCGTCAAACACAAGTACGAACATGTGCAACAGCTCTTGATCCCCATATTATTATCCTACTTCTGACTGAAATCCCACTTAACGCACATCAGATAATCCACTATCAATTCGATGGCGGGTATATCATCCAGTGATTAACAGTAAATGCTATTATATAGCAATTGTTTTACTAAAGTAATTCACGTGTCAATACATGGATGCATCAAAGTTAATATCTTCTGCTAATGGCTGGGTATTTAGAAATAGACTTTACAACTTTTAGTTTATATTTTAAAATTGTATTATTGACCCCCCGAAAAAATAATCTGCAATGTTACATGTCCTGACCTGGTATCTTGGCTTCAATAACTTTCTCATCACCGATGTAACGTGGTTTCTCTGTGTCTTTTCTATAACTATTTCATGGTAATTGTTCTAATGAGCGTTCCTCTTTTGTACCTCGACTTTACGAATTTACGTGCTCTACTGGATTTGCAGCTGGGTCTCATAATTTTACAGTTGAAATTGCTAGCTGGAACCATAAGTTACATGCGATCAACTTTGCTTTTCAAAAATTTAAATGCAGTGTTGCCCTCTATCCCATTGAATCCTGTTATTTTATTCTCCTTTCCACCTGATAATGATTTTCTCCGATTCTTTCACACTCAGTAATATCTTGTGTCAGTGGCTTTATCGCCTTGCTTTGGGTAAAATGATTAAAAAATAAAACATTAGGTAGGAAGTAAACTTTGCGCTTATTTATTCATTAAAGAGTTGTTTCTTTGTTTTAATTAGTGAGATCAGGTTTAACAAAAATCTTTTGTATATATATATATATATATATATATATACTCGACTCTCCCGTCGAATTCAACGTATGAGGGTCAAGCAGATCAGCTCCTAGGAAACCGACAGTCCGACAACAGCACATGAGATTTGATTATAGTGGTGAAGGTTTCGTGCAGGACCATCCACACTTCTTGAAGAGCCGAATACAGAGACCTGGTGCACTACGTGCCACAGGGTCCCCAAACGACCCTCCGCAGGTTTTGAATTCAGAGTTGTCCTTCTCCTAGATCAGTTGCCATCCAGTCTGTCCTGCTATTAACCCATAGCTGGAGGGAGCAGAAGAGGATTCACACCTTTCACGTAAGTGAATGTAATGGATTCGACTGGAATTCGAACTCGGCTCTCCGATTCCTCAACTCAAGCCGCTATCCATTACTCCAATTTGCCTCCTCAATATATATACTGACAAGGTACTGTGATTCGATGTCATTTTTAGCTGATTTCTATTTGCCATAAGTCGAGTTTTTTTCCAGAATGTTGTAGTGTTATATGTATATATATGTAAATGAATTCTAAAATATTTTTAGATTGTAAGAATTTTCTTGGCATAATAATGGTCTTACTAATTAACCCATAGCTGGAGGGAGAATATGTGAATGCATACCTAATCAGAATTAGATAAACAAACAAGAAATTATAATGTGGATGTAAAGTGGGCGATCAATTCTATATTACAAATCAATATACAAACTAATCCTTCTCTTTGTGGCCACAGTAGTTTCAGAACATTTATATTCCAGAGAATGTAAATAAATCTAAAAGATGCATGTGTAGCCAATCACTATTTCATTGATTGATTGATTCGTTTTCTACGGTTTATCAACCCTTTACAAGATATTTAAAGCCAGAAAATATTTTTAGATTTAAGTTTTTTTTTACATAATAATGTTGTAGTGATACAAGGCTTATAAAATTAACCCATAGCTGGGGGAGAAGAAGTGGATTCATACCTTTCCCAAGGGTAAGTATGTGAAAATAATGTCGTCAGGGATAATATTATATCAAAATTTCATTTTTTTTAATTATGAAAATAATCTATTCTCCCAAAGAAAAAAAAATCGAATTTTTCTCCGTTTTAAGGCAGATACTGAGGCGTATGATCTGCGTTGCAAATAGCTGCGGTACCGTCAATAATAATAATAATAATAAAAAAAAAAACAGTTTTTTTTTTTTTTTTTTTTAGTAGGGAGGCACTATATCTATATATACCCAATGCTCGAAAAAAGTTACTTACACCTGACATAGATAGTTTAACTTCTATACGTATTTGATTCATTTCCAAAACGTATCTCACATATTGGTCTCTCTTGCTGACAACGATCTGTCTTCTTTCCGTTAATGATTAGTCCTTTCTTCTCACTTTCCTTTGCTACCTTATCTAGGTTTTCATATAGTTCTCCTTTTGAGCCCGTTACCAATAGAGTACCGTCCGCGTGTCATGTACTGCTAAAATCATGTCTGACAGTAATAAATTCTAGTAAGCTTTCTTGTTCCCTTATGATTGTCTCGCGGTACAGGTCGAATAAACCCGGTGAGAAAACGTATTCGTTTCACTCCTTTATTGTATGCATTCTGTGATGTATGTATGTATAGCTGACCACTCCTTTCGAGGATACCCGTCTACTAGAACGGCTAGCCAATCCCTATTGCAGACGCTTGCCCAGGCGCATTTGTGCTTATTCAACACCCACAGATCCCACCTGTGGTTTATACTGCTTAGACCTTAGAGTTTCTGGGAAAGAGCGTGTTATCTAACGTGATCAACAATGCCAGCACGCTCACGCCCTCGGTCACGATGACTTGTGACTTCGTGTTAGCACAGCGATCAACGGCTCTCAATTACCCTCACAAGGTTTTCAGGCACTTTCCAAAGGTGCCGCACGCTGGGATCGACCCTCCAAGTCGGATAACATCAATAAGGAGACTTTCTGATGTTATCGGACTGGAGGGTGAGATTCGAACCCGAGTTTCATGGTCAGATTGCGAACCTGTTAGCCATTCTATGATAATCATTTTAGAATAGATCAACTTAGCAATGAAAAATATTTGGTGGTATTGGAGAGGCAATATAATCAAGTAGCATAATACTCGTCAAAAATGTTTGGATAAATTATGTACGGGGAAATTATGCAAATATAAAGATTTTGGTAAATGAATTTATTGCAATAATTTCTTGAGAACGACGTTCGTTGAAAAGCAGCACAATTCTATGGAATCTTTCTATCCGTTCCATGTTCTTTAGGGACGTGGACGATTATGGATATCCACATATTGCTATCTTTTTTATATTGGCATTACGAGCCGCTAACCATTACATCACCCTTTGTATCCTTACACACACACACACACACACACACACACACACACACACACACACACACACACACAAGAATAAAGACAAAAGAAAAACTTAGGCGACACGTTTCCTCTGAATTTTTTCAGAGAACGGAACGCGTCGCCTAAGATAAGTTTTCCTTTTGTCTTTATTCATATTGTCCTTTTGCAGATATATTCCGTCTGAAATTTTACAGAAATTGTATGCAGACGACTGACAAGATAATGCTATTAAACTTTTTATTTAATTTTTATTGTGTTCGTACAAGCGTTTTCTTTTCTGGACACCAACTATGTAAAAACTGCCCAAAATTCTACATATCCGAGCGCTTTCGGCTATTTTTTAGCCATTATCAAGGGCGATTTTTATTTTTTATTTTTAACTGAATGTGTGTCTTTTTAATGTATGTGTCTGAAGTTATAGAAATGTTTTATTTTCCAAACATGGTCAGCTATAGAATGTTGGCTTTTCCTTTTTTTTTTATTATTAGGGCTTCCATTATTTTTAAAATTATTTAGAAATATCATTAAGAAATACATAATCCCAGTTGACCTGAACAATAAAATTAAAATAACTATGTATTACAAAAAATTTAAAACAGCTAAACTTACCATGAAAAAATAACACACCTGCAAAATCAAAACTACAAGGAACGTATATTCTTTACAAATTCAAAATGCCCCCTTAAGGAACTGTGTTCTCGATCAAACCAAGCTCATAAATAATTACATTGGTCATACTACGACATGCCTATCTAGACAACTCACGTTACACCTACCCGATGATAACTCAATTAAGACTCATTTAAACATACACAAAAGCCTACCAAACTCCATACGAAACATGCTAGTAGAAATTACAAGTATGACTGCAGCAAGAAAACTACGTGTAATCCTGAAAGAAGCGTACTTAAATTCCATGCAGGGAGGCGGGCTGTCGATTTTTCAAAGGCAGTTGACATCATTTATCGTATATTTTGATATAGATCATTTTTATTACTTACATTTGTTGCTCATGAATTCTTTTCTTATTCACGCAACCTGAATAAAGTAAAAGCGAGAAAAATAAAGTTTATGTTGTCCTATTAAAAAAAAACGTTTATATTTGTATGGCATTATTAAATGACAGGAATAAACAGAAATTATTTTACCTCTTTTAGTGAATTTTAACCTACAGAATAATAATAATAATAATAATAATAATAATAATAATAATAATAATAATAATTGACATGGCAGTACCTGCAGTCTGCAATGTATGTTTGAAGATCTTCAAAACGCTATCAAAATACAAAAACCTGGAAATCGAAATCGCAAAATATGGTATATGACGTCATTAACACTTTCGGTTTTAGCTAGAACCCTCGGATTGATCGGAAAAAGATTCCAATAAACTCATTGAAGGAATCCCTGGTCAGCCATGCATTAAAGAAATACAAATTAATTTGTACTGACAAGTACAGCTCATACCTTACAAAGAGCTTTATGCATGTGCGTGAGATTAGTTTTTTTTTTTTTGACAATAATGATCAATGGAAAATGTCATGAAGCCATTTCTGACCTTAGATCTCTGGTTGAAAGCAGGAAGGAAATTTGTATACAACAGAAATCCAAGGAAATACTACTACTACTAATAATAATGAATGAATGATCAGTGGAAGATGTTATGAAGCCATTTCTGACCTTAGGTCTGTAGTTGAAAGCAGGAAGGAAATTTGTATACAACAGAAATCAAAGGAAATAATAATAATAAACATTTAACTTTTAATTTTAATAATAATAAGCAAAATGACGTAACTCTTTCAATATTTTTCACCTGTAAAGAAAAGAGCGCGATTTAAGAAAAGAAAAACACAGTGTTTGACTTTGTTAAACAATATTTCGACAGTATGTCTTCTTCAAGTTATATTTAAACAATTATTTCAAGTATAAAAATATATAAATCTACAAAACTTATAAGTCTTTGTACAAACGTTGTCTGCCTTGTAAAGAAAAAATGGCTGTACTGGTAATACTACTACTACTAGTAGTAGTAGTAGTAGTAATTTTGGGTGGATCAATAATTCCAGTTGTGATTTAATCAAAAGTCCTAATTGTGGTTGGAGCACAGAGTTTGATACTATGACTAAAGGCCAGAATGATCTTTTTCCTCTCACCATTACTCAGTTGGAAAGACAGTGAGTCTGACATAAATCGATTTTAACCTGTTCTATTTTTAGCTGAAAAACTCAAAGGTCTTTTCAGTGATTTGTACGAAAAAATGGTGTCAATATGGCCAAACATCTTACTTGAAAATCTGGAAAAAAGAAACTCAAATAATTTAGTGGATTTTTAGATAATAAACATTTTGTGGGATGGAAAATTATGCTGTCACACGATTTGGACAACTTTGCTGTTACACCCGATATATATATATATATATATATATATATATATATATATATAGTCATCCACAGACTGTTTCGCTGTATCACAGCTCCTCAGTGTGGCTAGACATCCGATTGCTTCAAGGTCGAAACCCGACTGATTTGACATCAGTCAGATACCTTATTTCTAGGCCATTGTCGCACGCCAGAAAGGAAGGGAAATTTAACGTTTTTTCTCTATACGAAACACGCCAGTTGCTTGGAGAAACCAATTTGAAGAGTAATCAGTAGAAAATGTAATCCGTAATGCTTAATAGCAGCTGTTTTTTAAAACCTCCTTTCCCAAGAACGCTCAACAAGATCTCCGGGAGCATAAAGTTCGTGTGCACAATTATTTTTATCGCAAATACAAATAAAGTTATAAATTTTTTAAAGTGCACACGAACTTTATGGACACCCTGTATATTTGAATGGTACGAAGAAAGCATAGAAAAAGTCCTAATTAGAATTCAAACTCCGTTCGTCGATCACTCTCTGATGACTGTCACGTAACCGAGCGCCTGCTATTCAAATAGCAAGTATTCAATAAATGAATTTATTAAACTAAAACTGTTGTCGATTAATTTCATCATTGAGGCTACAGACTGATTACATTCTTTTCTATTTAGATTTGTTAGCAAGAAGGCAAATCTGTTTTTGTTCTGTTTCTGTTAATTCTTTTAAAGAAGTTATTGATTTCTCTGTCGTATGTTGCAACGAAATATTTGCCCAAATAACCATATGAAGTGGACATCTCCGTGTTTATAAAATCTGCTCAAGTTATCTCTTCTCTCTGTTGTAACACTTGTACGCCTGTAATTATAAAAGGCGTCTACACAGCGCCATGTTGTAGCTTAATAAATATTCAGTAAGCACCACTAACTCTTTGACGTTGTTCTCGACGAAAAAGTGTTTAGCCAGAGATTGAAGTTAACTATTTAAAGTGGACATCAGAAGGAAAAGTTTCCAGACAGAAACCAAAATTATGACTTCTTCGCCATTACTTTTCTTTCTTTCTCTAACATTTTTAAGTTAACCGGGAAAGATAATAATGTTGTATTGACATTACTAGTACAAGCACAAACCACCAGAGTAACCTGACAAAATTCCAGAAGACAAAATCTCAGCCTCTTATCACAGAAGTCCAAGTCTCATAAATAAAAGTCTCGTTTATAAAAAGAAACAAATTTAAATTTCAAATGTTAATTTCAAATTGAGACAATAACATACAATATATTATATGAACAATATCCACATCCAGAATAGAATATAGGTGGAGAGAGAGAGAGAGAGAGAGAGAGAGAGAGAGAGAGAGAGAGAGAGAGAGAGAGAGATTGATTGATTGATTCCTTGGTGAAAATAGGCCCGTCTGGATTTCTTCTCTCCTAAAATTTATTTTTCTTATCTATCGAGAGTCTGGCATGCGGACGAAAACAGATTTGGAGAACAATTATATTTCTTCTTTGAGAATTTAGGCAAACAAATATATATTCGTTGACGAAAATGAATTGAGGAATAAAAAAAAAGCAACGAACCCGGTCGAGGTTATGAAAATCGATCCTGTCGTGACAAGCAGGTGATCTGGTTTGTGTTTTCGCTAAAGACACCTATCAGCCCACGGATGGAGAACAATTTTATCTCTTCTTTGAGAATTTAGGTAAACAAATATATTTTCATTGACGAAAACAAATTGGGAAATAATTTTATCTCTCGATCAGAAAGTTAAATGAGAACGAATTTCTCTTAACGGCTCGGAAAGTTAAATGAGAATGAATTTTCTCATAAGGCTGGAGTTATGAAAACATCGGTGGTCTGGTTTTTATTTTCGTTGGACAAAGATAATTCCAGGAAAATAGAAAAGAATCAGAAAAATAAAATTAATGGCTAGAATAAAACTATACCCTTCAGCTTACGCGCTTTAAAAATTAGATTTATCACAAAATGAATGTCCTGGGATGTGGACTGAGGTTGAATTCTAAGAGGGTAGGTGGAAGCAGAAGAATTTGGCACCGCCTGTATGGAGTGGTGGTGTGAGATGTGAAGTGAAGCAGGTGGGATTTAGGAGAGGAGCAATCGCTGTAACTATTCCTGAGAAGGTGGATGATTCTCCAAATTTGGAAAGTTGATTAAGGAAGCAGAAATAGGGAACAACAAGACCGTGTTAGAATTAATGTGAAAATTAAAAAATCAACGAATCTTAAGGATTCTTCGGTCCCATGCAAGTTTTAGATCAAAGTGCATATAAGCAAATGGCTTTGGGAGCTCGGAGACTTGGGTCGAGAATCCCACATAGTGTGCTTCTGGAATCCACGTCAGATTATTAGGTGAGGCACAGTGTCACTATAGAGATTGATGCGGGAAGAGTTAAGTTTTGTTGTACCAAGAGCTATATAAACCAATTGAAGATTAAGCCCATGAATCTTTCGTTTTATTTTTTCGTTGTTTAGATATTTGTCTGCCTTAATATAGCACTCGCCACGGCTTGAACCAGTGCTTCGATTACTACGACCTTCGATCTTCCAATGCTCTGAGATCAAGAACACAAAATGGACAGAGTTGGTGTGAATCGAAGCGTCCAGCGACCAATAACCAGCTTGGACCAGCGTCAGCATTGACCAGTGCAGACTTAGGCTCGTGGTTAAAATGTCGTCCAAAGAGCTTGAGGACCAGATCACTAACCGTGGTTACACCACCGGGTGTAGACGGCGGCAGAAGGTCTTATACTTATATGCATAATATCCAACATATATACCCTTGTGCAAATTAATTGAAACAAAATCAATAATTCCGTTATTATTTACTTTTTTCGTATTTTTCCAATGAAACATGGCCCAGTGCACATGTTAGTATTTCGTATGTCCATTCCACGAAGTCTTTCCTTGCAGATTGACCACAGGTTCTCGATTGGGTTTAAATCAGGAGAGTTTCTGGGCGATTCTATAATACTTTGATTTGCTTACTGGTTTCTTTCAAGTAACGTCCATCGCAGACAATGGCCGTAGGACAACTAATCGACAGTCGAGACAATAGTGTCTACGCATGATGAAAATCTGATGCAATCACTGATGACGCAATATTTTTCAAACCCAACCAAATTTCATCATACACTCCGAAAATAGAGTCATATTACTGCACACCACTGTAAATGACCTAATCTGGGGAAAAAATAGAAATCGATTACACCCTGTCACTCCAGTGTGTCTAAAACTGACCGTATGGTGAAAGAAAGGAAATTAAAGAGGTTGTTTCAATTAATTTGTAGAAGGGTGTACCGTATTTTTCGGACTATAACCCGCGACTTTTTTTCTCGAAATATGTAAGGTGCGGGTTTATATACGAATTGTGTCTTCGAACCTTGAGTGGCCGGGGGTAGGGTTAGGGGAACATAGTTTCACAAAAACCGGTCGCCAGTGTCGAGCCAGTTATGTCCAGATAGTTGATAGGAGTGCGGGTTATATACAGGTGCGTACTATATTGCGTAAAATTCGGTACACTCCAATGTCAAATTGAGTTAATAAACAAAATATCCAATATATACATTTATATGTACAATATCCAATGTATACACTTATATGTACAATATCTAATATATACACTCCAATGTCAAAATGAGTCAATAAACACGATATCCAATATATGCAAATATATATACACGTATATATACCCTTATTTCATGCTCACAAATTTATACTCCATTTTTATACACATAATTATGAATGTTGACTTGAAATAAATGACAACGAATATAAGTATATGTCATCTTAATATTATATAACAGGCGAATGACCTTTACACTTAATCTTATTAATCAATGTTAAATGAAACTGGGATTTTGTCTACTTTTGGGATAAGAGGCTTGGATTTTGTCCACTGGGTTTTTGTACCTTGGGATTTTGTTCACTGAGTTTCTGTCATGGATTCGACCACCAGGGGTCCATAAACAAAATCTAAGCTCTCGATGACACTAAGTCATCACAGTAAAATAGTTTGGAATTTAGTTTATTTTTATTACTGCAATAAGCATTCAGCCAAAACAAATCTAGATTTTTAAAAAATATATATATTGTAAATCTCCCTCCACCCACTGGATTAATTCAAATTAAATGTGACCCAAGGGTTCATGTACATCGATATAGTTCCCCTATCAGATCAAGGCATTCAGTGGAGTCAGAACTTGGAAGACGTTTACTGGTGGAGGACAAAAGCAATTTTCTATTGATGTGGTCATATACTGCTGTAAGATCCTCATAGCAGGTTTGCAACTTTCTTTTTTGATAAGTACGCTATTTGATGGAGTTGTTTGATTAGATATATACCATCATTGCATCCCTTACCAGAACGAAAGCCAAACTTCTTGCTTCCCAGTCAACTTTGATCTTTAATAATTTAAATGCAATGTCAATCGTTATCTTCTGTCTTCTTGATTCTTGTTCTTTTATTGTCATCTCTCCTTAATAGTAGTTTTTCTCATATTTTCTAACGCTCAGTAATCTCTTGCGTCATAGTGACTTTACTGCCTTTGATCTTCAAAAATTTAAATGCAATGTCAATCATTATCTTCTGTCTTCTTGATTCTTGTTCTTTTATTGTCCTTTTTTTTTTAATGGTAGTTTTTCTCATATTCTTTCACGCTTAGAGCAATTGCCTTTCTTGGGGTGAAATAAATAAAAATGTATTGTCATTTTTTGACGGCATGAATAAAGCTAGTTGAATAACTAAACTGTTTGACTCATGAATTATTTTACAGGTTTCAAGTCACCGCTAGCGCCACCATCCGGCGAATAGAGTTTATCGTCTGAGGTTTAAAATTCAAAATGAAACTGGATAATGCATTGATTAAAATTTCATGCATGGATATTTTATTGGTTAGCAAAAAAAAAAAAAAAGAAAGAAAAGAAAATGAGCCACCCAATCAAGGTGATAAAGCCTCTAAGACATAAAGGGGTTAACGAAGAAAATAAGAAAACATTAAGAAGAAAGGATAAAATACGTACAGGATTCGAAGTTAGAGATGATGATGATTGGCATTGCATTTAATTTTTTGTAGATCGTAGTAGACAGGAAAGTAAGAAGCTGGAAGAGACTCCCAAAGACGAGAAGTGTCAGGGAAGACCCTATTAGACTTGAACTTACAGTTACATCTAGCAATTTGAACACTTAAATTATGAGACCAAGTTGCCACTCTCGTACCACACTTAAATTCATTAAGTTGAAGTATCAACGAGTCTAGCTCATCAGAATAATTGTCAAGGTTTGGTTTGGTTTGTTTTACGGCATATCAACATTAATGGTTTATTTAATGCCGACAAGAGTTTTATTGCTGGTAATAATTTTTTTCAAAAAATGTATTGCTGGTATTAAAAGTCATTTTTATACTTTCAGAGTGTTTTGCCCCTTAGAGGGTTAACTATTTGCTCATAGCTGGGACCCTGACAGGTGCTACCACCCCGGGTCAGGGTAGACTTGAGGAACACTAGAAATTAAAAAGTGGTTGCATGCTCCTCAAAACCTCCAGGTCAAAGGACTTGCTGTCGGATGTAGTTTATCGTCATACCCTGGACACAGATGTAGTTTATTGTCATACTCAGGGCGATAATTGTCAAGAAAATATTTATAGGAAAGGTAGCAGGGAAGCAACATTATGACGGTGGGAATATCGTCTAGTTCTTATTTTTAGTTAGTACCATGAAAGTATTTAGAAAGTCACCGGGAAGCTACATTAAAGTGATGAGAAATTGATTGAGGCCGAGATGCCAGGTCAAGATCAATGACATTGCAGATCAGATTCTTTTTTGGATTTTATCAAGGACTAACAGTAGAGCCCGGCGTTGCCCGGGGATGTAACAATGAGATAGATCAAGTATCGACCATCATAAAGACTGAAAAATTAAATTGACAAAGATTATTGTTTAAGGTTGACGGACATGCATGTCTTAATTAGTTTTTTTTTTTTTTTAATTGGTCAAACCCAAATTCAAACAAAAACATTTTTTACAATCGTTATGAGTCTATCGATTGGTGAATAGAATTTTATTATAAACAATTGTCTTGTAAATGGAATTTTAAAGCATTCTGAATGAAAAAATAAAAAAGAAAAGTGTGCAACAAGAAATACTATCTGCCGAAAAAAAAGTGGATGTTTGTTTTATCGACTGAAAAATGTAAGAAATCGATCCCCATATATAAAGGAACACACACACACACACACACACATAAACAACCTGGGTCTTTTAACCTAAATACCTCATGGAATCGCTAAAACATCTATAGTCTGATGAAAAAGACAAAGTTTATGGAAAAAAATTTTATCGTCAAAATGCTTATTTTTTTATGAAGAGGAGACTAAATTTTTTTTTATTATTAAAAAAATTTTTCCATCTTTTTAGATGGGGGATTTAAATAACCTGAATCTTTTTTAGCGCATTTTTTTGTATTTATTTACACATTAATTTGGAAAATCTTGCAAAATAAAAATAATTTGAGATGTTAATGAAACTTTCAGAAACTATTCACAGATGATCGAAATTATTATAAATATTTTTTTTTTTTTATTAAAAGTCATGGCAGAAATATTTTTTATTTATTATTTATAACTAATTTTTATGAAAACTCTAGAAATTGAGACCATCGGTTTTAGTGATTACAATAGTTAAAGCACAAGGCTTTGAAGAATGCAAATCATGTTTTTTTTTTTTTTTTTCTTTTTGGCCAACGTACGGAAAATCAGCTGTGAATTAACATACAAAACTCAATAAAACAAATATATTATTTAGTTTCAAATGCTTTTATTTGTTTTAATTTGTTTTTATGAATATGGACAATATTTTCTGAAAAAAAATTTTTCAATGAAAATTGAATTTTAATACAATATTTTTATTTTTTAATTTTAAAAGATTTTAAAAAATGTTTAAATTGAATTTTAAAAATATTTTAACATTAGTTAAAAGCAAACATCAACCTTTCAAAATGTCCGTGTGGAGATTGTCATTGTCTAGCGCTTTGAAAATTGTATAATTTGGACCAATCAGATTAGCCATGGTAATTAAGAAATGTAATTTTTGTGTTTATAGTCGGACAGTAATTATCAAGTACGGAAGACCAACCAGAATACAATTTAGTTGCATTATTTGAGTTCAGCATTGTTCTCCGCTGTTAAGCCCTTTTACTTTGCAAAAAACACGTATGGAGAAGTTAATTTGAGTTTTCAATTTCAACTGAGAAGCATTTCCCTACAAGTAACTGTATCATCTTATGAAATTTAACTACTGCTAAACTTTTTTAATTTATATGATCTTATTTTATATTAATCTCAGTTATGACATTTTTTCCATCAATGAAATATTAAAATTAATAATAAAATGAATGGAAACACAAATAACACAGTAAAATGTAATAAATGTACATAAAATTATAGTATTTTATGTACATTGATAAAATTTCATAAGAAAGGTACCTAAATTAATTAGATACCTTTTTCTTATGAAATTTAATCTCACTATTAACAGTCTTATTTTTTAATTTCTTTATATTTTCCATAAAGCATCGTAAACGTAAAAATGAAAGCTAAGTACAAAAAAAAAAAATAAAAAATAAAAATAAAAAAAAAAAAAAAATTAGAGCTGAAAGTTTTCCTTAAAAGTAACAAATAAATAATTTGTTCACTTAAATAATTTCACTTCCTTCCATCCAGAAAGAATTCTCGTCCCGTTAAGTTATCTAAACGTCATGAATAAAAGTTTTCGTCAATCGTCAAGCGACACGAAAGGTTATGACCGGCTTTGTTTTATTTTCAAATTACATTTTTTCGGCACAGAAGCTAAGTTAAGCTTGGTTTAAAATATTTTAAATAAACAGTATAATATCTGTTTTATTAAAATCAGTTTTGAAAAATGATAATTGACTTTTAAAAGAATATCAAGTAAGATTTTAATCTTTTTTTTATCAAATCAAAAAAAATGATTGAAAATTTAAAATGATTCTGTTTTTTTTTTTTTTTGAAAAAAAAAAAAAAATATTTTTAACGAAAATTTCAAACGTGCTAGGAACGAATAAAATGTAAAAAATACCCCAAAAAATACTTTGATCTTTCCTCTTTAATATAATAATATGAACATTAGACGATAAAATTTTGTTTTGGTCAAGTTCGGCGTTTTTTTTCATCATGCTATGCTCTTTTGTTTACATTTTCGTAAGAAGTTCTCCCCTTTCATTCTCACGATGTGTCTTAATCGTGTTTTCAAATTGATTTTATTAAAAACAACTGTATTTTTCCCCATTTTCGGCCCCGTTAGAACCATCACAAGGTAATTTTATGTAGTCCTGTGAAGTTTTATTTGAAATCGGCTAAAAAATGTAGGAAATTCGATCCAAATATATAAACGTTACAGACACACACACACACAATAACGCACACACATACACACACACACAACCTGCGTTTTATAATAAGTAAGATCTCTAAATATATAATAGAAGCACCAGGTCATTTTTAGTAATTTTTATAAATATAGGATGAAAAGGTAAACTTATGAATATATAAAATAGATTCTGGCAAGAAAAATTGTCTTGCACGACAGTGAGCCGACTTTCCTAGCAGCAGACCTCGCAATTCATTTAATATAATTGTTCTACGTCATGTGAGTGGAAAACGTTAAACTATGAGGCGCAATGAGTCATTGTCTTGGAGGTTAGCATCAGCCATACTGATAGAAGCCAGAAAAGGGTTCTCTCAGGCGATTAACAGAGAGCAGTTTCGTCTTGGAGACTTTAAAATTAACAAGCAATTCCTTGCCTCAGTTAACAACAGAATGTAGGTCATTTTTTTAGATCAGATACCAATTTGACTTTATTAAACCGACCAGACTTAGTATTAAGACAGGTATAAATAATTGTGTCATCAGCATAGATAACGATTTGAGAACTAATACCATCACGAAGGTCGTCGTTAAAAATTAGGAACAAAGTAGGTCAAGGATATAGCGCATTATTCTCCTGCATTAATTAAAAACGAACTAGAAGAGTGGCCATTCAAGATAACTTCCATTTCATGAGTTGATAAGAATGTCTGAAGCAGTCCAAAAATTCACCCAGAAATACTATTATCATTGAACTTGTGGAGTAGACCATTATACCAATCCCTGTCAAATGCCTTCGAGATATCCTAAGTAAAATTGGAGCATCAACATTTATCATCTAAAGTATGAAAACTCCAGCAATAATCGTTAATACATCAGCAATTGAGCTAAAGAAGCTGGAAAAGCCATATTGCTTATCTGAAAGTAAGTAAAGTGCCTGGTGAGATGCTTAATTAATTCAGATTAATTAGAACCTTGAACAATAGCGGGGATATACCGAAAGACCTCAGCAAATCTATCTTCATAGCTATGCTTAAGAATCCAGGCGCAAACGAATGCGAACTCCACCGAACATTAAGCCTAATGAGCGACATGACAAAACTCATCTGTATTCTGATGAATAGAGCGCGCAGCAGAATCAGGCCAGAGATAAGACAAGAGCAGTGCGGGTTCGTTAAAAACACCGGAACAGGAACGCGATATTCATTTTTAGAATGCTATCCAGAAAGAGCGATACAGATGCAGAAGGATTTTTACCTATGTTTTCATAGACTACGCAAAGGCCTCACGACAGAAGTACGCCAGAAGGATCTGATGGAACTTTTTCAGCAAACTTGATATTTTCGGGAGGATATCAGAATAATCAAGAACCTATACTGGCAGCAGAAACAGCATGCATGCGTATAGGGAACGAGTTCAGCGAATATACAAAATAGAAAAGGAAATCAAAATTGATGCGTCTTCACCGGACCTGTTCAACTTTATACAGCAAGGCAATCCCTGAAGAGGATTGGAAAGAATGGGGATTTAGTATAAAAACCACAGTCATAACAACATAAGATATGCAGATGACACAGTATTGATAGCAGACACGGAAAATGAATTTATAAAAATCTCCTACAGAAGGTAGCGAAAAAAGAGTTAGAAGAATGGACAAATAATGAACTAACGAAGACAGATTTGAAAGATCATCAGTAAGAGGAAGAGTTCGAAAAGCGATTTGCAGGTCGGGAACACGAGAATCAAGCAGACGCAAAAGTTTAAATATCTGGGAAGCGTCTTGACAGAGGACGGTAATGCGACACTGAGATCCGTAGACGTTTTGGGATGGCCAAGGACGCATTCAGAAAAGCTGAGCAAGAACTGCAAAGACAGGAGGATTTCTTTGGTAACAAAGAAAAGAATACTGAGACGTTACGAGACATCTGTTCTTTACTGCATGAATGTTGGACGATTTCCTCAAATGAAGAAGGATACTAAAAATATCATGTACCGACATGTGAGCAAAATATGAGGTCTAAAAGAGGTTGAAAACAAGGAAAGGCTTATACTTAACATCAGAAAGAGGCAGCTGAAGTTTCTGGGACAAAATGAGGAAGGTTTTTTGGAGAATCTGAAATTCACGGGTCGAAAAAAAGAATAGAGACAAGGAAAGCAGTGCGTGACAACCTGACGAGCTTGATAAGGTGGATGACAAAACGTGGCCTGGGAAGGTAGAAGGGAAAAAATTTGAAAAGAGCTGAAAAGAAAAAAAGAAAAGGTGGAGAGCCATGAAAAAACGTCCTGAAAAAAAAAAAAAGGATAAAAGGCTAATAGGCTGAACTTAGAAGGATCAAACCGTTCGCCTGAGTTTTTAAAGACCAGAACTGTTGCGGCCGAAAAGAAAAAAGAAAAGAGAACAGGGGTTTTCGACCTTGAACTTTTGATCGTGAAAAGAAAAACGCTGGTAATTTAGTTTTAGAATTAAGCTAATTAAAAAGTTCCATAAAAAAAACGTCTGCCCCTCGAAAAAAAGTAATCGACACGACCAATCAAAAAAGAAACGACCAGTGCGACCACCATTACCTTGATGACCAGACCAATATACCCCACGGCCTCTTCTTTATAAATAAATTTAGCATTAATTATACATATCCTCGTAGTGTTGTCCAGTTTGTTTCACCTTGTAAGATTTCACGTCTTTAATACGAAAAACGTTAGCGGGCCTCTTGTGACCTCATCATAACGATATGGGTTGCTCGAGCCGAAAGTTTTCATAGAAAAGAAAACTTCCTCCAGAAAAGTCCAAAAAGAAAACAGAAAAAGATTTCCAACAAAAAGAAAACAAGAAAAAGCACTTCCATCGTTTTTTTATTGGATGAAGCATTGTCAACCATTATTATTTTTTGACTAGAATTTACTTTCATCTTATTTTGATTATATGAAGAATTGTCAGCCATTATTGTTAATTTTTGAGTAGGATTTACTATTATCTTCATTTTTTATTAGATGATGCATTGTCAGCCATTATTATTAATTTTCGACCAGAATTTACTTTCATCTTCATTTTTTATTAGATGAAGCATTGCCAACCATTATTATTAATATCTGACAAGAATATTAAGAATGAAAATTAAAATTGATGTCATTTCTAAAACACTTTGCACTTCGTATTTTCTCCCTGGCAATAGTTTATTGACTGTAATCACATGGCAGTAACATGTGGATGTTTATCTCAGCTTTTGTTTCGATCGGCTCATCGACATTGGATTAGCTCATTGTTAAGTGTTTTACTTTGTATTAAACAGAAACGACAGGCAATCGAGAATAATGAAAAAAATACCTTTTAAATCACTTGTTCATACACGTGTGGTAGCAGATTTCATCTTGTTAATGCCTTCAGAGTTGACAGATAACTGCATTGCATTGCACTTGGCCAATCAAAATGGACTCTGCAAGAGAACAATAAAAAGAAGATAATAAATTATGAATGTTACTTTGGACTAAATAATCAGTATCAATTTTATATTATTTTATGTGAGGTATCCCTTCAGGACGTAGTCGATCATGACTCTCCACAGCTTCATATACTTCATAACTTTAAACAATGTTTGTCACCTTATTACTCCTACTATTCCATGTTCTACTGTCCATTTGAAAAAGCTCATAAGATAATTTACTCCCTGTTACCAAAGTTTTCTCTTCAAAATGTCTTGAGAAAAATTAAGAAATCTAAAATCCTAAGATGCGTGAAAAAATGTGTAATCATAGAAAAGCAAGTATACAAATTTGACTAAATCTTAAGCAATTACAATATTGACACCATTGTAGCTACAAAGAAAAAGTAAATAAGACAAAAAAAGAAAGGATACAAAATGGACTAAATCCTAAACAACATTACAAGTGACAGAATTGATACTAAAAAAAATAAAATAAAAAGCAAGTATACAAATTTGACTAAATCTTAAGCAACTCCACTAGGCTACAAAAATAAATAAATAAATAAATAAAATAAAAACTGAAAAAAGAAAGGATACAAATTGGGCTAAATCCCAATAAACTCAACAATTGACAGAATCGGAACTAAAAAATTAAAATAAAAAGAAAGTATACAAATTTGACTAAATCTTAAGCAAATCCACTACTGACAGAATCTAGACTAAATAAAAAAAATAAAAAAAGAACTAATAGAAAGTATAAAAATTTGACTAAATCTTAAGCAACTCGAATATCGACACCATTGTGACTAAAAATAATAAAATTAAGAATATTAAAAAAAAAAAATGAAAGAAAATATACAAATCTAACTAGATCTTTAATAACTCCATCACTGACACCACTCGGAGTAAAAAATATTAAACATACTAAAAAAAGAAAGTGTACTATTTTGACTAGATCTTAAGCAACTCCACCACCGACATAATCGAGGCTAAAAAGAAAAAAAAAACTAAAAAGAAAGACAGTTATTAAATCTATTATTTTATACAGTATTCAAGAATTCAACCAATTCTGCTAGTTTAGTTTAATCGAATTGTCATTCAAAATATAAAAAATTAAAGCAATTATTTAAGCAATTTGATTACACATTCTTTTGCCGAAATTAAACAATTCAAATACTTAAGCAACCCTATTTTGCATATAAAAAATGTGTAATCATAGAAAAAAGACGGGCAGAAAATGTAGGAAGAGTGATGTAAATAAAACACAAGTTGTAGATAGGGATACAAGCAGGAATTCTGGTGATTTTTCGAGTTATATGGGGGGGGGGGGAGAGAGAGAACGAACTAAAACCAAAAAATAAACTGACTTTTGGAAAACAGAACATTGTAGAATATTTTCAGACAAAATCTGAATGAATTCACAGATGTATAGTGACAAAACATTATCTAGATAAATATGGTAGGCTTTTGATTTCATGATTCTAAAAACTCTATTCACGTTGTCTTTTCTATTCATAAGGACACAAAAGATGTTAGAATAATCCAGAGCTTATACTGGGAACAAACCACCTGCCTACGATATTGTGTAGCTACACAAAAATAAAAAGGGGCACAAGACAAAGATGTGTCTTCTCACCAGATCCACAGCGAGCCTATCCCAATGAAGCTGGGGACCCAAGATGTTATCGGGGGTGGAATAATATACAATATAATAACAGAGTATAAGATCTTCAGATGGCACTATACTGATGGCATACACAGAAAGAAAACTAGAGGACCTCCTGAACCAGGGGTTGGCCACACCTGGCACGCCAAGCTATTTCCAATGGCACGCAGCTGCAAATGACATCACGAAGTCCGAACCAATAATTACTACAACGCAAAGAAGATATTTAGCTGTTTCAAAACTGCTCACTTGTTGGACTCCCCGTTAATAATAAAAATTAAAAATTTTTTAAACAGTTTCTTCTTATTAATGTGGTTTAAATATTGTATATATTTACTATATAAAATACGTATACTATTGGCACATTGAATGACTTTAAAACCCTAAGTCAGCAAAAGGTTACCGACCCTTGATTTAGAGGAGGAGGAGGAAAGCGGGAAAAGGGATGAATTTAACAGTAGCACAAAATAGTGTACACACAGTTTGCAGCTATTTTACAAGGCTTGATTATTTATATTAATTTGGCTTACATTATTGTATATATTACTATATTAAATATATTTGTAGAAAATAGTGAATGATTTTAAAACCCTAACTCCGGCACATAGTCAGCAAGCTTGACGATCCTGATTTAGAGGAAGGAAAAGGATGAATTTAGTGGCCAAAATAGGTATTGTTCCCACTGTTTGCAGCTATTTTACATGTCAGATTAGATTTGTACTTGATTATTTTATTAATTTGGCTTACATATTATTGTATATATTTATATAAAATATATTGTAGAACAGGTCTGTTTTTTAAAAAAAACGTATACTGTTTATGAATGAAAGCACATAGTCCAAAAGCTTGACGATCCCTGATTTAGAGGAAGAGGGAAAAAAGGGATGAATTTAGTAGCCCAAAATAGTATTTCCCCTGTTTGCAACATTTTACAGTGTCGGAATTAGATTGTGTGTGTGATTATTTAATTAATTTTGGCTTACATATTGTATTATATATTACTATATAAAATATATTGTAGAACAGGTCTATTGACTTTGTATAAAAAAACGTATGCTGTTAACATAGTGAATGATTTTAAAACCCTAACTCGGCACATAGTCAGCAAAAGCTTGACGATCCCTGATTTAGAGGAAGAGGAGGAAAAAGGGATGAATTTAACAGTAGCCCAAAATAGTGTTCCCACTGTTTGCAGCTATTTTACAGTGTCAGATTAGATTGTGTGCTTGATTATTTATATTAATTTGGCTTACATATTATTGTATATATTACTATATAAAATGTATTGTAGAACAGGTCTATTGACTTTGTATAAAAATACGTATGCTGTTGACACAGTGAATGATTTTAAAACCCTAACTCGGCACATAGTCAGCAAAAGCTTGACGATCCCTGATTTAGAGGAAGAGGAGGAAAAAGGGATGAATTTAACAGTAGCCCAAAATAGTGTTCCCACTGTTTGCAGCTATTTTACAGTGTCAGATTGGATTGTGTGCTTGATTATTTAAATGTAAAATCGGCACATCGTCAGAAAAAGGTTGCGGATCCATGTCCAAGGCCAGTTAGTAAAGGCAAAGCAAGAAAATAAAAAGATTCGACATTAACTATAAGGAGGTAGAAAGTATGGCTGTCATCAAGAGAATAAAAATCCAAGATCCAAACTGTGAATCGGAGATGTCCATATCAGAAATTTAAATATCTGGGAAATGTTTTAACAAAGGGTGGAAAAAGTGACACCAAAACCCGAACGCGTATCGGATAATCGAAATATGCATTGCAAAAGCCAAACAAAGAAAGAAGAAAATTTCGAAAGAAACAAAGAATTGAGTCATGAACTATTATTGTTCAATGTTCCCTGCCATACAAGAGGATTGATATCACATCAAACCTCTTATATGGAAGTGAATGCTGGACAATTTCTCCACAGATGAAGAGAAAAATGGAGGCAGCATATATGTGGTTCTACAGAAGGATACTTATAATTCCTTGGACAGAGTGAGTAAGCAACGGGAAAGTCTTAAAGAGAATGGCAGCAAAAAGAACAGTCATACTGAGAACTGGAAGGAGAAAGCTGGCATTTCTTGAACACATAATAAGGAAGGAAGACTTGGAAAACTTAACACAAGAGGGGAAAGTGGAGGCAGTGGGTCACATACCTGACAAGCTTGTGTGAATGGATGACGAAAAAGAGGTGGAGGCTTGGCAAACAGGGCAAGACGAGTAGGAAGTTGTGGAGAGACATGATCGCCCACATCCTAAAGGGACACGACACATAGTAGTAGAAAAAAGTATAAAAAATCAAGTAAACATTTCAGCAATTTGAATACAAATACTTGTGCACAAATTAAGTAAATGGATTACTGATCAAAACCCTGTTACTTATAAAAATGTGCATAATATAATATTGTGTGTGTGTGTGTGTATATATATATATATATATATATATATATATGTAAGTGAACATTGAAGACAAAACTCAGAGGCGACAGAAGGCTGTTTCATGATAGACGCAATCGTCAGGCCGCCTGACGATTACGTCTAGCATGAAACAGCATGTCGCCTCTGAGTGTTGACTTCAGTATTCACTTTTATATTTACCTATCTCTGATATTGAGCACTTTATCCCATAAATATAGCACACCTTAAAACTATATATGTATGATAGATAGATATGTACAAACACAAAGTGTCCCAAAAATGTAAACATATATGCACAAATATGTAAATGAAAGCATAAACACATTTATATACATAAGCATAATATTTTTGGAACATACACACACACACACACATTATATATATATATATATATATATATATATATATATATATATACACGCGTACACACACAAAGTGCGATAGATAAATTCGTCTCAATTACACAAAAATCAAAATTACACTCACATCCCATTTTAAAAGATATATTTACCAAAGTTACACAAAAATATCTTAAAATACAAAAGAGTAAATTTATTCAATAAAATCGCCATTGGCTTCAATGACGACCTCCAGACGACTTCGGAATCTCCTCTATCTCTTCTGGACGGTCTCCTTTTTTAAGTTAGTGAATGCTGGCATAATTCTTATATTCAGTTCATCTTTGGTGTTACAAGGAGTTTTGTTAGTCTCCCACTCAACCGCGCCCCACACATAATAATCAAGGTGGGTGCAGTCTTGTGAGTTAGGTGGCCAGATGTAAGATATGGTCGTAGAAATTGTCTGACAGCCATGACTGGGTTCTCCTGCTTGTGTGGCATGCTGCAGAGTCTTGTTGCCAGACATAGGATATTCCAGCAGCCATCCTCCTAAACCAGCGCAGCACTACTTCCTCAGGGCACTTGATGGAGGCCTTTGTGTTGATTCTGAGGCCATAAGCAACCGTTTCCAAATTTCTGGTGGGGTGAATTGCGTCTTTTTCTCACAGAGAGTTCCCAACTGACCTTACAATACTGTGCAGTCGACATGCACGAAATTAAAAATATAAACTGACGACAATTTATAAAGTGCACCTTTTATATAAGATTGTGTTTTGTAAATAAATAAAGTCTGCCAGTGTGTTTCTTTTACGGAAAGCAGTCCTTGTAATGAAAGTGCACAATATCAAGAGATAGAACTTTAATAGCAACAAATAAAATTTAATGTTATCTGTCCCTACTCAGAGATATGACAACTCTCGTCAGATATCTAATATTTTACTATGAAGCCTGTACCAAGCAAAAGTAAAGTCTAGACACAGAGGTCCATTTCCCTAGACAGTATGTCTCCTTCGGGAGTGAGCTAGGGTTAGCCTGTAACAGACGTAGAGGAGCCTCTCTTATCAGAGAGAGAGAGAGAGAGAGAGAGAGAGAATATTTTTGTTTATATGTATAGATAACATGCAAAAGGGTTGCAATGTATTTTAAGTAGCAAACTTTCTTTTAAACTTGTTTCATTAA
>CAHIKZ030000630.1:0-110000 GCA_903632075.3 Acanthosepion pharaonis
CAAAAGTACGGTATCTCAATCTTGTATCGATATTTTACGGTAAGTAGTTTTTTCTCATCATTTTGGGGGGGTATTTTGTACAAAAAAAAAAAAAAAAAAAAAAAAATGTAGACCATTTTATTTGGAATAAAATATCCGGGGATGATGCCAATTTTCTGCAATATTTCACTACAGTAGGCCCAATAGTATTGCTGGGGTCGCGTTAGAAATAAGCTATATGAAAAAAAAATCAGGTTTTCACAAAAAAAAAAAAAAATTAATGGGTCGAATTGTACATGGAGTCAGCTTATTCACAGTATAAACCCGTAATTAAAATGAAAAAAAAAGTGATTTTTTGTAATAAATAGGTTTTGTTCTCACCCCTTTCACTATCGAAACTACTAAATCAGCCGTCTCTTTTTACTCCAATAGCTTACTGTCTTACCTCTTGCCTGTGGAACTCCTTCTCCTGTCCCCCTGATAGCTATAATATCCAACTATCAAAATGTAATGTCAATCGACGTCTCCAGATGCGCTTGATCTCCTCCCTATCCTTCTCTATCATTTCCTCTATCACTCCATCCTTTCGCTCAACTTTCTGTAACCCCTTCGTGCTGATGGCTTCCCGCCTTGCCTGGGGTGAAACGATTAAAAAAAAAAAAAAAAAAACGACCGATTTTATATCCAGGGTACTAGTACAAAGAAAACACATACCCTGGCAGTCTTTTCATTTGAGATCAGTCAGAACGTTATTCGACGCAAATGGCGATATAAAGGGAGGTCCGAACAATAGAGCAAGTTTTCATTTCAAATCATCCGACCACACAAAAGGTGAGTTAAAAAAAAAAAAAAAAAATGATCCTACATTAACAATGGGGACGAATGCTTACCAATAGCATTACAGAAACACAATTCTCCGGCCCCTAATGTCTTTTCTACAAGTAGAACTACTTTCTTTGGTTCCCAAACTGTGAATTTAGGCGTTCCATTAAGTTGGCATCTCGGTCCCCAATTTCACTTCCGAAACAATTAAAAGTAACCGCCTTTTCTGCTCTCGCACTTCCCGCCAGTGGAACTCCTTCCTCATACTTCCTAGTAACTTCAACCTTCAAATATTCAAATGTGTGTCAATCGACATCTTCTGATGTCTTGATCTGATCCTCGTCATTCTCTATATCCTTTTCTCAAACAAACTATTTACTCCCTCTCAATTTCTACTTTAACCCCTCGCGTGCTGTCGCCTCTGCCTTGTTTGGGGTGATAATGGCAAAAAAAAATGAGGTCTGAAATACCGAATGTTAAATTGTGATAACATTTTTACTGAACAGTTCGATATGATCAGATTAACACCTGATCTCAAAAAAATTACCCACAATCTGCTGTTAACTGAAGGTGAGGAATAAGTTTTCAAAACGAACAGTCCTCTTTTAATCATCTGAAGAGAACCTTTTCTGCTTCCATGCATAGCTGATTTTAACCTCAAGGTAGTGACTCATAGCACCTTCTCGGGTTAATATTTTCCCCCCCTACATGAAGTATAAGGAATTATATTGAATCAACTGCTGGGCTTAAGTTCATTGTGCCCTGCTAGACATTTTTCGTTAAAATCTATCTTACATATTTATAAGTCTCCCATTCGTCCATACTTTAAATAATGCTGCCATCTGGTCTGGTGCGTTTACCTGTATTTAGAAAAAGAATCTGCAAAATTTCATTGGCCCGGATCTGGCATTTCGTCTTGAGAATGCTAAATGTTCGGATGGATTTTCCGATATGACACTTAGACTTTATGAATTTAAACACGGTACTAGATTGGCGATAAAAGGTCGCATCATTTACAGTTGAGAATCGATAGATGTAACCGTAAGTTCTATGCTAATAGTTCTTCTCTCTCAAATACTTATGAAATATCTTCTGGCTTCTTGCTTTCCAGTCAACTGATCTTCAAAAATTTAAATGCAATGTCATTTGTTATCTTCAGTCTTCTTAATTCCTGTTCTTTTTGGTCTCTCTCTGAGTATGAGAAGATAAGAAAAAAACCCACTATTGTGGGTTTTTTTCTGATATTCTCTCCTACTCTCAACCCTCGCGTCTTAGTAGCTTTGTTGCCTTACTTGGGCAAAATTTTTTAAAAATCTACGATCATTAATAAAAATAATTATTTGTTTTAATTTTAGTATACACGAGCCATCAAATAACGTGGATTAGTTTCACTGTAATAATTCTGGAGAGGGACTGTCAGTATAACTTACCAGAGTAACATGAAGGGAATGGGGCCACCTTGAATATGGCATGGCAGAGTTCTAGCTGTGAAAGAGTCTGAACTGATTTGGTCTAAAAAATTAGATCAACCAATTTCAGACTAACTGTGCAGGATGTCTAACCCGCGACCCGCAGGCTGCTGCAGCTCCTTAATAATTTCCTGTGGCCCATCTCACCCTAAAATCTTTAGGTATATTTTCATTTACTTTAGCAGCATGTGTAGAAAATTATTTCTCAGATTGTTCAAATGGGTTTCACTTCCTATTGCACTAAAAAGGGGAAAAAGGAAAAAGCCTTTGCCGAGATACACCGGCTGGTGGGTCAGGTAAAGCCAAGTTAAATAAAAATTATTTAGCTTATCTACAAAACTGTTATACATGTTGGGTACTACATACTGCTGGGGAACAATTCTTTTCTTGCATGAAAAACATCAAAACTGCTGAAAAAATAGGTTGAGTAATTCCCATTTAACAGTCTTAGAATAAAAGACGATTACCATAAGCAGATATAGTCAATATTATAAGAAAGCAATGCCATAAATCACATTGAATTTATTTTATTTTATTGTATAATTTCCCTTTTTACTCTCAATAACTGGCTGGACATGTTTTGAGGATAGATAATCTACGCCTGCACCTAAAATTTTTATTGTACAGCAGGCTCTCCATTGGCTATCACAGCAGAGAGGCGCAAAGAAGCGATTTAAATATTGCCCTAAAAACTTCCTTGGTGCCTGTCCATCAACCATTGCCATCAACCCTATCTGAGAACCATTACACCAACGATGCTGTCTTCTTTGAAAATACCTGCTTGTTCCGCACTGGACTTATCAAACGCGTACAGACTCCCTCTTGATCTTCATTTTTGAAAGCCAAGCCATGATGATGACTATCAATAACACAGTATTTTTGTAATTATATATATTTCTTATTAAAATTATATTTATAATTTTTAAAATTATATATATATATATATATATATATATATTTCTTAGCAAAAAAAACTTTGTACCAGGAGGAAAACTGAATGAATTAATTAATTTATTCTTGTCGGCACTCGTATTTGGTACACAATAAAAATTATTATCATCCTAATATAGAAAATTATTTGGTTTGTAGTTTAAAATAGTAACGTCACTCGCTATGTTGACTTGGGGAGTGAAAAACTAAAACTCAACCCATTGTTTTAAGCTTATGGATACAAATATTTATATAAAAAAAAAAAATAATTAACTTGTGGATTACCTCCACTTGACTTCGCCAAGTTGCCGTTAGGTGGCTGTATTCAACAGCTATAAAAAACGGGACACTTCTTGTTTTCTTTCTCTTTTCTCCTTCTGGCATGCGGTAGTGACAGCACCACCACGGCCTTACTCAGGGCATGATGATATTTTTTCTCAGGTGACTGACCTTTTCACATACATATCAACTACATAATTCCTAAAATTTAAATGTCTTTTTTATACAGACTATTATTGTATTTTCTCTCTGTTACTTAGTTATATAAAAACATCCGTCATTTACATGTGTCAATATTAGTTGCCACTGCTTTTAGCTAAATAGGATATAACTACAGCAAACTTAATTTCATAGAGAAATAGTTAACTTGTATTTATTAAATAGGGATCAACCATTCGTAAGAAAAATAAAAACGGCAACAGAAATTTTAATTGGTTGATTCATTTTACGTCATCAAACCTTGAGTTATTTAATGTCGAAGTTTGTATGGATAACAAATGAAGATAAAACTCCCTATGATGGGCCACCCACATCAACCTCGTTAACCATTACCTCACGCTGATCCGTTCACAATTAGAATTTCGACGTATCACTTAAGAGGGACATTTCTCAGAAAATAATTTCTGTATAAATCGGGAACATCTTATGGAGTTACAGTTACGGTCGAAATAACAGGGCCGTATAAGCCGCGGGCCTTAACTGCCCCCCCCCGACATTTTTACCAATTGTAGTATTTTTTTTTTTTTTTTACAAGGTTTTAACAAAATAAAAAGAAAAGAAGAACTATCAAAGCAAAGAGAAATATAACTTTCATAAACCCCGATGAAAATTCTTAAGGTAAATTCTTAAAAATAAAATATGCACCCCCCTCCCCATTTGTCTTTACTACAGCCTTGAATAAAACAATTCTTGGAAACTAAAACTGTTAAGATGGTTTAGTAAACAAAAAAAGACACTACAATTAGAAAATCGAACAAGTCCCGTGGATATAGTTCATGAAACTGCTCCTTTTTAAAATAATCTCATTGTTGGGGTTATAAAATAAAAAAAGTAACAGAAATACAAAAAAGCAGAGGGTTTGGTACGTGCCATCTAGAAAAGAAGAGGGCCCGTTTCAACCTTTCAACTTTACTCTCCTTGGATTTCCTTCGATTTTTCCTGAATCCAATGCCTGACTGCAACCAGTCATGCCATTCATTAGATATTATTGCAAAGTAAATAGCATTACGCTGGCTAAAAAGTAATGATCGACCATAGCCAGACTGGTTATCGTTGTCACTTGCAGGCAACCATTGAAATATTCAGATGGCATTTTATGACAGAATATCCTTTTTGGAAAAAAAGAAAAGACAAATGAAAGGCTGGATGGACGGACGGACGAAGCGTGAAGACTACTATCTCCGTCTATAGGCTCTCTCTTCTTTCCAAGTCTCTCACTTTTTCTCTCTTTATAAGCCACGGTAAAACAGATATAAAGAGTCACAAAAGAAAGTGTGGGAAATGGTTGTTTGAGGAGAAATAATTGTGGAAGTGGCGCGGGGTCCGGGTTCAAACCCAGGCTTGGTACCAGGTCAGAGATGACTCTCCTTAACCCCTCACCCACCCACTCAATCGACAACACCGTCTAACTTCTTTTTCCTCTCTCTTTCTCTTTCACATTTCGGGAAGGAAAAAAAAAAGAACTCCCACAGTGTTCCAATTATGCAGGTATTAAAGCAGGTTTATTCTATATTCAATTTAGCATATGGGTTGCAATTTTACAAAATCAATCATTCGCCAAGATGACAGTGAAATGAAAGATAGAATAATTACTTGAATAATGACCCCAGAAGAGAGGGGGTAGCCAGATAAGAGATGATGCGGTGAGGGAGCTAACAAAGTAGTGGTTAGCAGGAGACCCTCATTTTCTTTTCTTTTGACCAACCACTGCTTTACCCAACTGCCTTGCTTTGTCCACCCAACCAGTGTTCTCCAGGACAACCTTATAACCCTCGCATTACCCTTGCATTCCCCACCCCTCTTCTTCCACCCCAGCGACTGACTGACGACTGGCAACGTCCCTCTCCTTCTTCCGACAGCTCACCAAACCCGTGCCATGTAATTGGATCAATTCTATAATCATGGCACCCAGGATGATGCTGTGGCAGCCAGAGGACAGCAACCACCTAATTCCCAGTCCGGTCGGAGGACGGTTGTTCCTGAAACCACCATTATCGCTGTCTACCGATGGCCCCACCCACCAAGTCACACACGTATGCTCATATATAAGAATAAGCATTAAAACATGATGCAGGATCTGATATACACAAGTGTATGAACATGTATACTCCCTATTTGTCTATTTATGCATACGAGTGCGTGAATAAAAAGTCGGAGATGGAATGTGTTCGAAATGGCTTGTTGTTAAGTTGTGCGAATAGAAAAAAAAAAATTCAATTAGGGTTTGCCTCGATCTTATAAGACAATGGCAAAACAGGTTCTCGTCTGTTAATGACGGCATCAGTTCTGGAACATGGAATAATTACCATTCACCAAACTCACTCTTTGACAAAAACGTCGTAAAAAAAAAAAAAAAAATAATAAAAAGTAACAACGAATGATTATTTCTGCAACCAGAAACAATCATTTTTTTTATATTAATATAGATTAAGCACTTTAGACCACTCGGTGGTGTGGGAGGTGTTGTGGTTTAATCGGTTTGGAATGAGAAATCCGAGAGTCGAGTTCGAATTCCAATCGGGTTTGTTACATTCACTTACGCGCAAATATCTTTGGGAAAGGTATAAATCCAGCTATGGGTTAAATAGCAGGACACTCCTATAGCCTTGGTTGGCAACCTACTACGATAAAATCTCCTGCCTAGTACACTATTTACATTATTCGGACTATTGTCCTCATCTTTGTCGCCATATTACAACGTTTCGGCTGTTGTACGCTCCGGCCTTCTTCAGGTGGTTGGAATGTCGAACTGAACCCTTTATTTTCGCTCACTGGGGTAGACTGTTCTAGTTCACGTTCCAATGTTTTTATGGATGTCAGTTAACAGTTATCTCTTGTTAATTTCCCTCTGAAAAGTTCTCCATACCAGGTATTGAACTCACACACAGTGGCACAGTGGATAAAGACGTTGAATTAGATCAGTGACAGGACCCAAAAGAGTGTGAGTTCAATACCCTGTTAGGGCAGAATAAGGCCGGAGCACTACAACGGCCGAAACGTTGTAATAAATATGGCGACAAAAATGAGTTTGTTAGTTCGAATAATGTAAATAGTGTATATAATACCTCGTATCAGAAATATAGACAGCTCCTGTCTAGTTTCTCATAGATCAACAAGATATCATCAACAGCGTGTATCATATATGGAACTTAACTGACTGACTTCAGATCGTGGATATCAATTTTATCAATTAATTTTATGAAAGTCAATGTGGGGTGGTGGTGTATATTCAACTATGCAAAGCCAACACATATGATTTGATTATAGTACAGCTTTGTACAGAACCACACTTTTTGAAGGGCCGAATCCAGAGACCTGGTTCACTACATGCCACAAAGGTCCAAACGACCCCCACCAGGTTTTGAATTCTGAGTTGTCCTTCTCCTAGACCAGTTGCCATCAAGGCTATAAAACCAGTCTGTCTTGCCATTTACCCATAGCTGGGAGGAAGAAAAGGATTCATTGCTTACCCAAATTTATTAGCACGTAAGTGAATGTAATAATATATATATATATATATATATATATATATAATTATATGCGCAGTATTTTATTAGAAAGCGCTCAATATCAGAGATTGAGCTAACATATTTGGTTAGATTGATGTGGGTTTGTGACAAACTCACATCAATCCAACCAAATTTATATATATATATATTATATATATATATATATAGATAGAGAGAGAGAGAGGGGGGGTTTAAGGCAAGCTATATTTATGGGAAACAGTAGTCAATATCAGAGATCGAGCGTATGTAGATAGGAAAATATGAAAAATGGACACTGGTGCCAATATCGTTTCATATTTTGGACGCAATCTTCAGGCATGAAACCTCGGCTGAAGATTACGTTTAAGCATGAAACAGACTGTCGCCATCCGGTGTTGACCTCACTGTCCACTTTTAAACGCCTTTAAAACTCATTAAATTTAAAAATAAGTTATTCCAAAATTCGCTTGAAGATGAATCAGAACTAATGCTTTTAATTTAATTATATAATTAAAGTTATTAGCTTCGGTTTTTGAAACATGGTAATTCCTGTGTAGTGAAGAAACCATATTTTAAATCAGTTAATTTATAATATATATATATATATATATATATATATATATATATATATATATATATATATATATTTCAGAAATTTATTTCCGGTTGAATTTATTAACATCACATAGTAGCATGTTAGTATTTCTTGTCAGAATGTTGCTACCAGCAGCCTATATTATATAGAGTAGATTCATATACTCAACAGAAATTATGATCCCTATAAGCAGTCGTTCGTTTTAAACCGATTAACAGAACCAAAAGATCCGATAGAAAAATGTAACACCGTTCTTACGCAACTGTCGAATTAAGTAGATTTTATTCTAACTAATGTCCCGTTTAACTGAAATCATATATATATATATATATATATATATATATATATATATATATATATATAAAACCACGTTGCAAAAACGAGCAGAGGGCTAATGTCGAAGGAAAATTGCTGATTGTCCCTAGGACAGGTCTTTTTTCCACATTCTTACTCGGCAATCCTTCCACGTGTCCATCCAATCATACGTTCATCTTTAATATCATGGCAGTGAAATGTCAATTAGTGCAAATAACTCGAAGAGCAAGGAGTCAGTGGGCGAACGACGGGAAGGAGGTGGAATAGTCGGGGGGTTGGCTTGTTCTAAGAGGACGAAGACATAGGGATAGGGATTTGAGATAGGGGTGAAAAAAGGGGCATGGGGTTTCGTTGGTGCCCAATTTAGTCTAATACTGGAACCTTCGACAATTAGGAGAAAGCTGCGCCGGTTGGAATCAGTTCAGGCAATAACGAAATGGGCGTAAAAGATTTGATTTTGAAACAGGGCATCTTTTTTTTGCGCTCTGAGAAACGCCTATTTGTTTTATTTTTTTATGTTGCTACAAATTGAGAGGATGTAAGAAATGGAGGTAAACTGAAAAAGAAAAGAAATGCAAGAAAATCGAAGACAAGACAGAGTGGGGACGATAGAAAGAAAAAGAAACGAAGGTTTTTTTTTTCTTAATGTTCCTCAGGACGTAGACGATCATGACTCCCCACAGATTCCTATTCATTTGTAACTGCCAAAACCTTTGGGGAATGTTAGTAGAGTGGTTTCCGTTGCTTTTCAATGATTTGAAATTCAGATTTTTTCTTTTCTTAAACTGATTTTTATCCAAAGCTAGAGGCACAGTGTTCCATGCTATTTAATCCATAGCTGAGGGCGATGAGATAGATTCATGTCTTTCCCAAAGCATTTTAGCGAAAGAGCATAAGCAGCAAATCTGGAATGTGAACTTTGATCCCAGAGTTTTTTTAATTTCCATGACGATAACCGTTTCGCTACTCACTCGACAGATCCACGCGAGAAAAGAAGGTGAAATAACAAAACGATGAGAGAGAAAAAGAATGGCAGAAAGAGAGAGAGGTGAGGAGATAGATCCGTGAGAAAGAAGGTGAAGAGATGAAAAAAATGATGAGAGAAAGAGTAGTAAGACAGGGAAAAAAAAATGAATTCTTGAATGAGTGAAAGAGAGAGAAGAGAGAAGAAGAATAAGAAGGGTGAGGAGGAAAATTCTTGAAAGAAAGAAAAGAGAAGAAGACAGATCCTTGAAAAGAAGTGAAAAAAGGATCCGAGAGAAGAGAGAGAGAGAAGAGGAGATAGATTCTTGAGAAAGAGGTGAAAAAAGATATCAGAGAGAGAGGAAGATAGATTCTTGAGAGAGAAAGAGATCCGAGAAAGAGAGAGAGAAGATAGATAGATCCTTGAGAAAGAAGTGAAAAAAGATCCGAGAGAGAGAGAGAGAAGAAGATAGATTCTTGAGAGAGAGAGAGAGAAAGACAAGAGAAATTCCATCAGAATATGCGATCAGGAAAAAAAGACAAAAATACGACCAGGAAGGAGAGTCGTGACAAAGATAGAAACGTGAATAAAAGAGTTAAATCAAAATCCAAAGGAGAATCGGCAATGTTAATGGTCCTGACCTTGCATCTCGACTTTATCACTTATTAATATATTCAAACCAACCAGTAAATTTTGGAGTTGACATTTTTGCGATAGCGCGCATGCGTTTACAAATTTAATAAGTAGATTCAACAACACAGCAGCAATGCCAATCGACATGTTTTTTTTTTTTTTTTTTTTTTAAATGAAAATCAGATTATCCGAAAATCTATCTTTTCGCATTCTGCACATTACTCAAAAATGTTTTAATTGACTTACCTAGCTGGGTATAATTTGCAACATTGAACTGATGATGGTGTGGTGTCTGTGAATTCCAATTCTGACATGGATACTTGGATTTGGTAAAATTGAAGTGACCCTTGTAGGTCATTCCTGTATCTTTGTAACATGTTATGTCTGTAAGTAAAAAAAAACAAGAAAGAATAAAACTCTAAAAGCATGTAATTTTATATTGCCATGAAAAAAAAAAAAAAAGCTTAAATCAACTGTAAAAGTGCAAACATAAGAAATAATGAAACATCGGCTGCATAGAAACGTAAATATATATCTTCAAAATTGCTTGCTCTAACCCAATAGCAAGCTTGTCTCGAGGGACCAATTTTTGCGTGAAAGGAACCACTGCAGCATAACAGTAGTAAATATAGTTAGGCAGAAACACAGACGCACCGAAATAGCTAAAGATGTCTTTCAGAAACTAAGAGAAGCATTAAGAATTATGAAAATGACCTGAGAAACAAAGGCTGTTAACGAAAGATGCCAACCAGAAACTGAGCAAAGTATTAAGAAATATGAAAATGCCCTTAGAAAGAAAGAGAGAAAGAAAGAATGTTATTAAATAAAGGTGCCTTCCAGACACCGAGCAAAGTATCTAAACATAGGAAAATTCCGTTTGAAAACTGCTATGTCATATCTAGTTTCCTATATAGCAGTGAATGCTTAAAAATTTCTTCGCTGATGATGAAGAGACTCGAAGCGATAGAGATGTGGATGCTGAGAAGACCACGCACCTAATCAACATTCTGAGAAGAAAGAATTACAAGGATCAGTCAATTGTGTGCCATGCGTGATACACACTTAGGCGATCATGTATCTTTCGGTACATGACTGATGAGGCAGATTTTTTCCCGCAGGAGGTTGCCATTTCTTTCTGCGATAGACCAGTTGCCATCCAAGACTATAGAACCCAGTCTGTACTGCCATTTACCTATAGCTGAGGGGAGAAGAAGAAAATTCATACCTTTCCCAAGGGTATTAGCACGTAAATGAATGTAATGGATTAGACCGGAATTCGAACTCGGCTCTCCAAATGGATACTTACAATTAAAATCAGAACGCGGCAGTTGAAATTTCCGTGTCACATTATAAAGAAAACAGGTTTGGAAAGCTTGTTATTCGCAGGACATTGACGATACTGAGAGAAATAGTGAGCTATCTTAATTAGTTTGAGTGAAGGGTAAGTGTCAAACGTTGCTTAGAACACCAAAGGACAGGAGGATGTGGAGAGCCATGCTCGCCCACGTACTGAAGAGGAACAACAGTTAGCAAGCATGTGTTTCTTTAACTTCTCTCCACAGGAATAATTCGTTAGTGCAGTGAATGTTAATGAGAATACACAGTAGCAAGCTAAAATCTATAAACGATAGAAAATTGGGGAGAGCCATGATGGCCCTCGGGCCAGTGTCCTTAAGAGACATTTGCTGTTCATTGTAAAATTATTTATGGATTCCTTTTCTATAAATTTAGAAGTTCAAACAAATATAGTTATATATTCTAAAGCCTATTATTTGGAAATCTTGAAATTTGACATTAAATTTACAACAGGCTAATTTGGGAAAATTATTGATTCTTTCAAAGCCAATGTATCTGGGTGACGAATTCTTCTTCACTCAGCTCGCCTTCAACTTCTCTCACCCACAGGCGGTTATGGAAAACACTATTGGAAAGCCTTTCACTGTTCTATCGGTACTTCCACGGAAAGTGCTCGGACGAACTACACTCCCATAGAGGAAAGTTCACCAGAACTGCTAAGTCAAAGCTCTTTGAATTTTATTAATAATCTCACTGAAGCTAACACTAGTAGGACCAAGCTTATAAATATACAGCTATAAGATATATTATAGCGAGAAAAATTGTCCAGTACAACACGGTGTACCAACTTTCCTAGCAGTTGACTCAATATAATCTTTTCAATTCATGTCAACGGAAAATGTTAGTCCGAGAAAGTGAAATGAATAACTGTCCTGGAGGTTAGCATCAGCCAGGCTGATGAAAGACAAAAAAAAAAAAAAATCTCCCAGACGATTAAAAAGAGCAGTTATGTAATGTCATTGAATGATTATTTCGGACGAGCATCCTGTTTTTTGTTGTGTTTACTCTAACATTTTCAGCAGTTATATTCTTCGGCTTTTGTCTAGAAAAAAAAAAGGAAAAGAAAAAGATAATCTGAAAGAATTGGTGTAATGTCTTTTAACCATGTGGGCTTCAGGAAAACGACTTTATTTTTTACTATAATGTTTGCTAATTTCAACGGCTCTCCTCGGTTTTAGAACGATCTGTCAATATAGTTTGATAAAGGATAATCCCTTGTCAAAAACAAGAAATGACACCCTTTAGAGGAGAGATTAACGTCTTCAGAGTTTAACATGCTTAATTGAACATAGTTTTGGCTCATCGACAACTATGTGGGGCATGTGACACGAGACATTATTCGAGGTGTCAGAATCTTGACAGATATATCGATTAAAGTAAGAAAGTTTCAAGTGGCGTCATGTTTCACCAGGCTGTACACGTTTTAAAAAGACAGAGCCGAATTTTCTTTCAAGCAATCCAGGGGTTTTCACGCCTTTGTAAAAAAAAAAAAATAAAAAAAAAATATCCTGGCAATTCGAAAAGAGTATGTTTTAGTATATAATTATGATAGTATTTGGTTTGAATTATTTAGATGAACTTTATTTATTTATCGGACAATGTCAACATTAACACAAAACACTCCTGATTTCATCAGAAAAAAATATACTTATTAGTTACGACTTGCAACATACGTACTCTGTCAATGAAGGGTAAAATTAAAAATGTGTGTAGCAGTTGGCCAAAGGCTCGTTGTTAACTACATTCCCCGTACCCGCCAAGTCAAAGCTTCACGGCAAGAATACGCTAAGCCACTGACATAGTAGCAAATCACCCACATTCCCTCCGTATTTCATTGATGAGAAGTAAGTTTCACTCGAGCAGCTTCTTCACGCGAACCACTGCCCTGTGGAGCCGACTCCCCAACAGGATGTTTCCCCTTTAACACAAAACCATACTCGTTAGTTACGACTTGCAAGATAAATAGTCTGTTACTGAAAGGTAAGATTTCAAGGACAAGGCTCGTGGTTAACATCATCACGGCTTAGGTCTTTTTGGGACGATAACAATTTGTTTAATAATTGTATTATATTCATTCTCATAGCAAATAATTTCTTAAAATAGTGGTGCGCTTTTCATAAATGGAGCACGCATGCACATTTGAACTTGAAAACCTTAAGAAGCTTTTAAAGAAAGACGTGAATTTTCAGAAAAATTAAGGAAAATCAACCAAATTGATTGAGTTTTTAAAAATCGAATGTACCCCAAGCAAGCTAGTAAAGCTCCCAAGACACAAGGAGATATTGGATGTGAAAGAATTAGAAAACGGGCATATTGTTAAGGAGCGAGAACAATAGAAGAGTCATCAGGAAAACAGTAGGTGACGATTGACATTGCATTTAAAGTTTTGAAGATCAAAGTTGGCTGGGAAACATGGACACGGATGAGTGCTCCACGTGCGAAAAAAAAAAAAAAAAAAAACTGTTAGCATAGAACTTAGCCATTTTAACTGTGAATTGCCAATCTAGTATTTTCGAGAAATTTGGTAAGGAACCCGTTGATTTTACGTCATGGCCAAACACATCTTCATATTGCAAATTTTTAAATGCTGCGACCATTTTGGACATAATCGACCATGTCCATTTTCTTTATCGTTTGTGAATTGTCTCAATCGCACAATGGCGTCAAAGTGCGGGAACATTCATTCAATTTTGTCTTCCTTGTACATTTTTTTTTTATTTTGGAAGGCTGCATGTTGTGATGTTAGTCCATAGAATATGAGCGAGCCATTAATTCTCTTGTAATTTCAACAAAACATAAGCTGTCCCATGTCTTCGCAAATTTGTGATGCAGTCAAATGTAATCTTTTTTTTATTTGACATCTTTGCGTAAAAAAAGGATTTATACTGATGTAGTTCCTCGTTGCTTTCTCCACAGTTTTAAATTCACAGTTGTCCTTCATCTGCCTAGTATTGTCATTTAATCCATGACTGGGGGGCGGGGGCGGACTCATATTACAACCCGGTAAAGATTTGTTTACAGCGTTTTATTTATTTTACTCGGTCGGAATTCATTTAACTATGAAGCGAGACATGATTCGTTTCTTTGGGGCAGGTGAAAATCAAAAAAAAAAAAAAAAATTTATGGCATTTTGCAGGAAAGTTTACCGCATGCACAGAAAAAAAGGCATTATTGCCTGCACTGCTCCCAGGCTGAGAGGTTAACCCAGAATGTTATCAGAGAATATATAGCATCATCGACAAGTCGTATGGAATGGCTAATAAAAAGAATGTGTCTGTAAATATTTACGCCCACACCCAACACACACCGGTAGGGACAATTTTTAACCTTCCTAACTGAACACCTGTGTTTGGTCAGGGGGTTGACACGCTAATAACTTGTGGTTTCGTTCACTTAAGCCTTCTCCAAAAATCGCCGGGACGTAGGAGGGGAAAAAAGAAGGGGGCGCGAGAAATTCCAGCTGGGAGTTGGGTAGAGTCGTCAACGAACTGAGAACTTTAAAGAAAAAAAACAAAAAACACGAAGAGATGAAAATTGATGTATGGCCGTCCGAAGTGGCACATCTCTACCGAGAGAGAGAGAGATAGTGAGAGAGAGAGAGAGAGAGTGAGAGAGAGAGAGAGAGAGTGAGAGAGAGAGAGAGAGAGTGAGAGAGAGAGAGAGAGAGAGAGAGAGAGAGAGAGAGAGTGAGAGAGAGAGAGAGAGTGAGAGATAGAGAGAGAGAGTGAGAGAGAGTGAGGGGGGATGTTAAAAGGAATAAAAGAAGGGAAGGAAGTGAGCAAATTAAAAAAAAGAAAAGAATGAAATATAAGGAAAGAGAAAGTAAATGTATGTACACGGAGATGGGAGCAGGGAACTTTTCCCGGTCCTTACTTTTTTTTTTCTTCACTCGACCCGGAATAAGATCCCTTAAAAGCACCATAGCATTAGAAAGGTCGTGTTAGAAGTTGGGGTGGGATATGATATCATTAGATTGTTAATATCGCAATACAGCGTCGAAGTGCAGGAAACACATGCAATTTCAGCCTGGTTGCTCTTTTTTTATCTTGGAAGAATGCATGTCGTGATGCTAAGCCATGAGCGAGCCATTAATTCTTTTGTAATTTCAACAAAATATAAGCTGTTCGTCGTCTTTGCAAATTTGTGATACAGTGAAATGTAATAATTGTTTTTTTTTTGTTTTTCTTTTTTACTGGACATCTTTGCATAAAAAGGATTTTTCTTTCATAATCTAGTCAAGACCACATGGGCTTTTAAACAGCTTGCTTCATGCAATCTAAATAACTTATGCGCTCATTACGCAATGGACGCATACAAGGCGGGAGTATGGAGAAGTTTTAAACCGAAAGAAAAAGCTTTCTTCCTCACCCACAAAATATGATCTTTGGTCAGATGTGACATGTGATTCCAGTTCGAAGACGACTTTATTTTGCAATTCATCAGTAGAATCGAATGTGATCCCGCAATCCAAGTCTAGACAGAGTTTGGAACAGTGGGGGTGATTATGATTACTCTCAAAATTGCACAATGGTGCTGGTCACTTTGAGTAGAGCTTTTTTTTTTCTTTGCTCTGGGCTTAGTGGAAAAATACTTTTAAATCTCTTTTAGGGGTCCCTAGTAAAATAATGCGAAACAAAGTAGGCGCATCTTCGCGATCACATTAATTAATTAATTGTAATTCTTAATAGTTGTTTTGTAATTCATCGGTTGATCCGGAGTTTGTGCGTCCTGGGTATGACGATAAACTACGTCCAACAGCAAGGCCTCAGATAATGTTTTCAGAAAAATAATGTTGCCAGCTCTACGTTTAATAGTACTGTATATTTAATATGTATAGGTATATATAAAACTTAATTTGGCATTAAATGACCTACAGTGGTTGATATGCCATAAAATCCAACCAAACTTAGTCTGGACGCACACAGTCTGTAGCAGCGCCGTTGTTGGCTTTGAGGTTTCGACGAAGTTTTCATCGAAATTTGCAGAGGCTTCTTGGACGCCAAAGCATTCAGCCGGTATAACATACATCTAGATCCCTTGGCCAGATCTTGCACCAGGGAAGGATAGTTTTAAGCCTTTGCGTAGTTTCTTTAGTTGTTTTTGATGTCGTCTGATACATAGAATCTCTCCGTAAAAGTGGTCTTACGAGATGACGTAACCAGACTATGGGACTTGTTAATCCGAGATGCAAGGCAAGGGAAAATATATGGAGAAAATAATGAAGTAATTCTTCAAGCCAAGAAAGAATTGACGCCCCCCCCCAAATTATCAACAGCTTAATTTCCATCAAAGCGTTTATTTGTTTACATGTGCCTATATCTCTGAGATGAGGTATTATGATTATTTGCATTATTTACATTATTCGGACTGTTATCCACATCTTCATTGCCATATTCACAACGTTTCCGCCGTTGTACGCTCTGACCTTCTTCAGGTGCTTGGAATTTCGAACCGAACCCTTTATTTCGCCCACGGAGGTAGATTGTTCAAGTATAGAAATGAATACAATATCTAACCAACGTCTTTATCCACTCAGAGACATATGACCCAATGGATAAAGACGTTGGTTAGATCCAGTGACTAGACCCCAAAACTTGTTAGTTCAATACCAAGCCAGAATAGTGGTGAACCAAACCTTAAAGAGTTGAGTAAAAGGGAAATAACAGACATTCGGAAGAGGCATGGCACGTGGAACTAGTTCAATCTACGCCGGTGGACGAAATAACAATTGTAAATCAGGCAAGTGCTTATATCTGTTAAAGAAAAACTTCTTTATCTGTCTATATTTCTGAGATGAGGTATTATGTACACTATTTACATTATTTGGACTATAGTCGGTTCCACAAAATAGTGGTTCACTGGAAGAAGCTGTTCGAGCGGAACATCATCCTTACTAATGAAATTCGAAGGGGAGGAGGATGGTTCGTCTTAGTGTACGTGGCGTGTCGGGTCTTAACTGTGAAGGTTAACATTTGTGGAATTAAGGGATGTAGCTCGTCGAAATATTTTTCATGGAAATAGCAATGGAGTAGCGACCTGTTTCCAACGTTTTTTCCAGCCTCTGGGTCGTATATACGTGTTCTACTTGAGATTTGCAGAGTGAGCATATGTCCTAATAGGCGTTCAAATCTAGTTGACCCCATGAGATCACACACGTCTATTCCGTGTCTGCTCAGCGACGATGGGAAGTCACTTGTTTGAAATATTGAATGTAACAAGCCAGACACATACTCAGAAAATGATGACATTTTGGGTGAACGAAATTTACTCGAAGTTTTTATCATTTTTCTCCGAAATTTCATGTAAGTTTCCGGTAAAGGAAAAAACAAGAGCCAGATGAGAAATATTCAAGACTAGCAGCCATACTCAGCTGGTCGATCAGAAAAAAAAAGCGTTCAATTAGAATGGAGCAAAAACAGCATCATGTTTAGATGTAACAGAGTCTATCTTCAATTACTTTAAAGTACTTTCATTAAAAAAAGCATTTCGAATTAACCCATTAATTGCCAAATTTTTTTAATGCGCATTTTTGCCCCAGACAAGTGCTTTAGGAGTTTATTTATTCCTTATGTTTAATTTTAGTAGTTACCATTGTCGTTTTTATAGAAACTAGAACATCAAATATATATGTGTATAAAACATCAAAAAATAATATTGATTAGAAATAATAAAAAAAAAACTTTTCAAAATAGTCATTATTTTTCTACTCGTGAAATGTAAAATTACGACAGAAAGTGTCTTCTTACGGCTAATAATAAAAACTTTAAAGGCTAAGTGTTGTAAAATATACCTCTGCAAATGCAATGTATGTAAGCAATTCAATGTAAATACAAGGAATAACATGTAGTGAGTTTAATTTTAACAGATCCCCAAATGAGGCTCCATGGCAGGTAATGGGTTAATACAGTTACCGATAGAATAGAAGTAGTTTGTATTTATTCAATTGAAGTTAGCCGAGGACATGAAAGGGTAAAACAGGCAACATGAAGACCCACAACAATTATTTTGGAATTTTTGAAATTCAATTAGTCAATGTAAAAGAGGATACATTTATAAAGCATTTGTTAAGTTTGATGAAAATTGGTTGAAAGATCAACGAAAATAAGAAACCAATAAAAATCACCATTTTTCAATATTTACACGGTTTTTCACTAGATGGGTGGACTCAATTATCAAGTTAAATGACTGTTAATCAAGTTATTGTTGGCTACAATTGAGTGAAGTTTGTATTAGATTGCTTGAAAATTGAAGGAGTTTTTAGTTTAAAATTTGTGTTGAAATCGATTTGAGTTGATTTATCTTTTCCGTGGTTTTTCGGTAAAATGAGGTATCGTTGCGCTCGTAACCTACATACCGAGTTTGAACGAAATCGGAGGAAAAAAGAATCTGGATGTATAAGTGAGCTCTCTCTCTCTCTCTCTCTTATATATATATATATATATATATATATATATTAGCTGGACTCAATTATCAAGTTAAATGACTGTTAAACAATCAAGTTATTGTTGGCTACAATTGAGTGAAGTTTGTATTAGATTGCTTGAAAATTGAGGGAGTTTTTAGTTTAAAATTTGTGTTTAAATCAACGGAAGATACATGATCGCCTAAGCGTATATCACGCATGGCACATAACTGACTACCTTATGAAAAATTGAGATGTAGTAAAGCGATGTCGACGTCTTAGATAAAATGGAAACAAAAAGGACACTTATATTTAGAATCAGAAAAAGACAGTTGATCTTTCTAGGATACATAACGAGGAAAAAGGGCTTAGAAAATTTGACACTCACAGAACATATTGAAGGCAAGAGGGATAGATGAAAGCACAGCATTACCTACCTAACAAGATTATGTGAATGGCTGACAGAAAAGGGATTAGGAGATATAATGAATATATAAACTTTACTAAGTGCTATAAAGGATTTATTTTTTTAATCCAACATTCTTTTAAATTTTTTTCTACTTATAAATGTGAAGGTCCTTTGTTGGGCGGTGAACTTCCCCTGGGCGGAGAGCTACCCCCAGATTCACAGAGAGGAACGGTACATTAACCGAACGCACTCATCCAATGCGTATTGGCAGGGGCGGATGTGACATGCTTGGCTGGTCATGTCTCCTTTCGGTTCATGATCCCCCAAGAATATTTTCGTTAAGTTAATGTAACTAAACCAACTAAAATTCGACCTGGGCTCTCCGACTTATCCCGAGCCGTTATCCATTACACCATCATCACATCCAGGCTGACAGCACCTGGTATTACCAAACCGTCACCCATCTAGGCGCTGACCAGGCTCAACGTTGCTTAACTTCAAAATCGGACGAGAACCGGTGTTTCAACGTGATATGACCGTAAAATCTCCTTCAATTTAATCCGACCATAATTTTAATGAAGATTTTATTCATACATGTTATTTGTGCTTCTAGTAATTCATGATAAGTCCTGTAATCCGGTTTAACAATTAACTAGTGGTGGTGTCTCAATAATGTCACTGTAGAGAAGACAACACGAGACCAACCCCTATCATTTCCCAAGATAATATATATATATATATATATATATATATATATATATATATATATATATATATATATATATATATATATATATATATATATATATATGGAGAGAGAATGGCGTGAAATGAGTTGAGTCCTTTGGGACCGATTCATCGCTCTGTCGAGAAAGACATGAGAGACAGGCGTCACCTGCCATTCAGCAGCTGTTCACAAAGCGAATACAAGATAGAATAGTATGAAAGAGGACAAGATCCTTGGAGCTCACTTCACGGTATGAAAGACATGTAGCGCAGGTGTCTGATACAATGAGAGAACTACAGATATTTCTATACAGGGCAGTAAAGGAAAGCGAGAAGAAAGGACTAACCATCAATCTTGAGAATACACAATATATAGTCATTAGCAAGATGGGCAGCTCAAGATGCGAATTACTTACTGAAAATGTCAAAATCAAGCAAGTATCGAAATTGAACTATCTGGGAAGTATTATAACAAACGACGAAAAATATGGCACCGAAATCTGAAGACAAAATGGAATGACGAAAGATGACTTCTTAAAGCTAAGCAAAGTATTAAGAAACGGGAAAATCTCGTTAGAAAGAAAACTATATTAAATATCAATTCTTCTATATGGCAGTGAATGTTGGACAATATCCTGATGCTTTGCACAAACTAAGCAATGTATTAAGAAATAGGAAAATGTCTTTAGAAACAGAGAAAAGAGTACTGAACTGCTATGTAATATCTAATCTCCTATATGGCAGCAAATGATGGACAATCTCCTCATACCTTTCATAAACTGAGCAAAGTATTAAGAGACAGGAAAATGTCTTTAGAAACAAAGAAAAGAGTGCTGAACTGCTATGTAATATCTAATCTCCTATATAGCAGTGAATAGTGAATAATTTCTTCACAGATGAAGAGGAAACTTCAGGCAACAGGGATTTGGCTCTACAGAAAGCTACTGAGAATATCATGAACGGAACATGTAAGCAATGAGGAAGTTTTAAGGAAAATGGGAACGAAAGGGGCATTTGTGCTTAAGATCAGAAAGAGGTAGTTGAAATGTCTGGTATACATAATGGGGAAAGCGGGTGAATTTAACGCTCACCTGGCACACTGAAGGCAGGAAACAGAGTAACATACCTAACGAGTACGGATAAATAGAACATGAACTGAGAAGGATAGTAATTATTAATTAACAGTTTTTATTATGTCGCTGACCACCAGTTATCTCGTATTTATGGTTTTGACATCAAGTCTCCAACCTTGAGTTCTTTCATTGTTTTTAACGTAATTATCTGGTGTTTAAGCCGAGATTGAAAAATCTTATTGGCAACTAAACTTTTTATGAGGATAATTTATTGAAAATATAACACATAAACGAATTATTTGAAAAGCAAGAGGAGTGTCCAATAGTCAAACTAAGTGCTACAATAGCAATTTTTTAAACAATCAACAATGCAGAAAGGTGATTTGTCTTCACAAACAGCACAAAAGTACTGTGTTTCTCGCCGTAATTTGTTTTTTGCACAAACACTGCCGTGTCTAGTTGGACGTCATTTCTTCTCGGTGGCATAGCTTCAAAATTACGTAATGTTTCACCATCCATTCTTGGAGGTTTTATGTCATTTGGTAGTTAATCACCAAGCAAACAGGCGTCAAATTGCCTGGTAGTACTTTTAGTATAAAAACAATGTTAAGACTTCAGGTGATGCTGTAAATCAACTCGTAATTTATTTTTATTACCGAATTTGGCTCTTATAAAGTTGACGCTTGAAATCAGATTTAGTAATTGGCAGGCAACGTGTTAAAAGGTAAAAAAGAGAGGAAGTTATGGAGAGCCATCATCACCGACGTCTTTAAGAGACATGTCATATAAAAGAAGTATAAAGAAATGCGACAACTTTCTGCAATTCAAATGTATATCAACACGAAACAGACAGAATCTAATCTAGGTAATAATTAAAATACTAAAAGAATAAGCAGTTGTTTTCATTCTCAGCTGGTAAATCGTAAAGTTTATGCAATGATTCTCCTTTGCAATTTAAGAATAAACCTTTTTTATACTACTTCTCCTCCTCCTCCTTCTACTTCTCTTCCTATTACTCCTACTTCTCCGTCCTGGGTATGACGATAAACTACATCCAGCAGCAAGGCCTCTGATCCGGAGGTTTTGAGGAGCGTGGGACCACCTCTTAATTGCTGGTGCTCTCAGGTCTACCCTGACCCGGGGTGGTAGAACCTGTTAGGGCCCCAGCTATGGGCAAAGAGTTACCCCGAAATTGAGGTAAAAAGCATTATAAAATGCAAAAATGGGTTGTAATACCAGAAATACTTTGTAAAAAGTTATTATCAGAAATAAATTTTTGAAGAAAAAACCTATTACCAGCAATATATTTTTGAAAAAAAAAATATTACCAGCAATACGTTTTTGAAAAAAAAAAATATTACCAACAATACGTTTTTGAAAAAAAAAATATTACCAACAATATATGTTTTAAAATAATATTATCAGCTATACATTTTTGAGGAAAAAATATTACCACAAATAGATTTTTGACAAAACAAAATATTACCAGGAAAAAGTTGTCGGCATTAAATAACCCATTGAGGTTGATATGCCGTAAAACACAACAAACCAAACCAAACCAAACCTTTTTCTTCTATCTCCTCCTCCTATTACTCCTCCTCTAGCTCATCGTGGGTACGGATCCACCATCAACCTATCCACTGTTTATTATATTTCCAATAACCTGCCTGCTTATTCGAACCTGTCCGTTTGTATCCACTTCCTTTTTCTCCTATTTACTACCGGAAAGAAATTGTTTTTGAAATATTTTTTTTTGGTTTTCATATATTGCGACCATTTTGTTTGAGTTCGAATTTTCATGATTTCAGATGAAAACCCAAGAAAATTTCTACCATATTTCAGAAAAAAATTTCACTTCTCCAAATTGTAGTTAAGATAGATGGAGAGAGAGAAAAAAAAGTAGGCATCAACTGAAACTGACTCGAAAAGAATATACGTCCATAAAGTTATTTGATTTCATGAACTGATTCAAATAATTATTACTACATTATTTACATTATTCGGACTATTGTCCTCATCTTTGACGCCATATTTATCACAACGTTTCGGCCGTTGTACGCTCCGGCCTTCTTCAGGTGGTTGGAATGTCGAACTGAACCCTTTATTTCGCTCACTGGGGTAGACTGTTCTAGTTCCACGTGCCATGTTTGATGGATGTCAGTTATCAGTTATCTCCTGCTAATTTCCCTCTGAAAGTTCTCCACTGCCTTAACCGGGTATTGAACTCACATACTTTGGGTCCTGTCACTGGATGTAACCAACGCCTTTATCCACTGTTCCATGTATAGGGCATCTGGGTATGTAAATTGTAAACTTAAGGAATCAGCACATATGCTGGGCCACAAAAATCTCCTGAGCCGACCAAGCATAGAAATAAATACAATATAGGAACCAGTAATAAGCAGTGCCAGAGAAAAGCAATGATAACAACAAAGTTGCAATATGAGCATTGGTAAAAATGGTTGCTGAAGACATTAGGTTTATAATACCCAAAAATTCATACCGAATAATGTAAATGTATATAATACCTCATCTCAGAAATATAGACAGACATAATTATTACTATTTAAGATATTATAGTAAAAAAAGTCCCCAGTTCAAAATGAAGGAGGGATTGCAAAAACCAGGGATCACAAGGGTAGGTATGTGAACTGACACTATGAGAAGTACTACTTTAGTTGATTTTCTTTGTGTTCAATTTAACCACTTGAAAACCGACTGAAGAGATCTCTCTGAGCAAGAAATTTCTTGACCTTAAAAAAAAAAAAAAGAGAATTAAAATCCCAGTTCCAAGTGGTTGTTACTTGGGAGTAATGATTCCCCTCTTTTGACATGACCTAGTTTGAAGTTCCGTTTATTTAGTCAACTGCTTTTCCTCTCGCTCTCTTGGGGATTTCCTCATATTGGGGGCAAATCAGAACTGATAAACACATACAGATGCTGAAACTGGCACTGAACCTAATATTCATTCCTTGATTTCGGGCCAAACTCAGCAGTTTGAAAACTAATCCACCTTTAACAAAAATACCAAGTCGTGAAACCCCCCACCCACTTCCTATATCGTCAGTGGTAGCAGATAGACATACACAAAATCAATATATGATATACTTTATAACTTTAGTGCCAACCTTTCTAATTTGCATTCAAACCAACTGACCTACTTTCACTGTATTACAATATATTATAAGCAAATATACCATTTTCTCTCAGCAGTCACGCGATGATGGCTCTCCACATATTCCTTTTCTCTGTTATCAGTGCTTTCTTAGAAGATAGTAAAACGGTTCCCTGTTGCTTTCTCCATAGTTTTGAAATTCAGATTTCCTTCTCTTCAACATTCAATGGAACTTTCCTGTTAATTCACCACAAATAACGTAAAGTTACTTATCGCAAATATTTATTCACCACAACGGTGGAGTAATTGATAAGCGATTCGGATTGAGGAATCGGAGAGTCGTGTTCGAATTCCAGTCGAATCCATTACATTCACTTGGGAAAGGTATGAATCCTCTTCTCCCCACAGCTATGGGTAAATAGCAGGAGAGACCGGGTTCTATAGCCTTGGATGGCGACTAGTCTACCGCAGAAAGAAATGACAACCTACTGCGGGAAAAAAAAGTTGCCTCGTCAGTCATGTATCGAAAGATACATGATTGCTTATGCGTGTATCCTGCATGGCACATAACTGACAAGAAATAAATTTTAAATCAAATTTAATTTGTTTTTTTTTTTATTAAATTTTTGGCACTCTTGACATTAGAAATCGAAGCTGTATTTTTCCTGGAACTAGGATTATGTCGAATTGTTGGAAAGGATATACATCTTTGAAGAATGATCGCAGTAATATTCATCTGACTGTAAACGACAGTATGAATTTTGTTGATCCAGAAACATTAGCTCACACGCAGACAATCAAAAGTACCTGGAGGAATGCCAAAATGAAGAATAAGTCCATGATCGGGACTTATTGTAGCATGATAGACTTATTTGTGGGGTTTTCCTTCGGAGACGTAAGGTAAAAAATAACAATGAATGCACTTTTGAACAAATTTTAAAGAACATTTCTGAATTTTCGTGAATTTTAGTAAATACAGGGTGAGTCAAAATTATGTCGACACTAGTATGAAAAGATCAGTCAAAAATTATGTCGACACTAGTAGGAGAGGATCAGTCAAAAATTATGTCGACACTAGTAGGAGAGGATCAGTCAAAAATTATGTCGACACTAGTAGGAGAGGATCAGTCAAAAATTATGTCGACACTAGTAGGAGAGGAAGTCAAAAAATTATGTCGACACTAGTAGGAGAGGATCAGTCAAAATTAAACTAGTCACATTTATTCAACGAAATGTCACAATCAACGAAATTTCGTAGCCCTGGGCTTTCAAAAGAAGCTAACTGATCTTTTTTGTTAATTTACCTAAAATAATGTAAAGTTACTTATCGCAAATATTAATTCACGCCAATAAATTATAAATATTAAATCAAATTTTGTTTCGCTTGTCATGAAGCTGCTAGAGTTAATACAAGAATGCAACGACAATAAGAGTGGTGTTCGCTTCTTACAAAGTGTAAATATCCTTACGTCTCACATGCAAACAATTGAAAGTACCTGGAGGAATGCCAAAATGAAGAATAATTCCATATTCCTGAATCAACGCAGCATGATAGACTCTTATTCATGGGAGTCTTCTTTGGAGACGTTAGGCCCAAAATAACAACGAACATAGTTTTGAACAGATTTTAGAAGATATTTCTGAATTTTGGTATGAATTTTAGTAAATAGAAATTCTTTTTATTCTGGGGTGAATTAATAGAAAAGCTCTCTTTGAATTAACTCGTTATGATTTTTTCCTATCAGGCTTATGTTCGATATGAAAAAAAATCCACCGGGAGCTGAAATCAACCAACGGAAAATATGCAGATTAAAATTATTAACAAATGAAATTTGATAAAAACTGATAAAGAAAACTTGATTTTTGGATTAAAAAAAATAATGACTATAATAATTAAATCTTAATTAAAAAATACATTGATTATTTTCTAATGGACTTTATTCTTATCGGGTGCAGGCACGTTGGTTTGGCAAACTTTCAAGTAGACCACGCTATTAGTGCCGTACATGATAGTGTGTTCCTTTTTGTAGTTTTTAAGATTATTAACAAATGTCATCCTAGAGACAATGTCCGTTGAGGCCTTTTCTAGAAGGACCGTTACGGTATGAGCGACCCAGGCAGTTGGCAAGTGACTTCATTTGACCGTGCTATACGACAGGACTCGGGATACAAAATAACAAAAAAAAAAATACTGTAGAAAAATAAGTGCATGAGTTGAGAAAATCTAAGTTCCAGAAAAAAAAAATGAGGAATGTAATTGCAGTCTTTAGAATAGAAAATTCAAAAAAAAAAAAAAAAAAAAAACGACGCCTGGACATTATGTAAATATAACATTATCATACCTCGTCGGATGGTCAAATGAAATTATCTCTGTAAGAAACAGAACAAACAAATAAAAAGGCAATGATATGAAAAAGGATCTCCTTAACATGATATATATATATATTTTAATTATTTCACACTAACTAAGGGGATAATGCCACCAAGACGCAAAGGGTTACTGAGAGTGAAAGAGAATGCGAAATCTTTAGGAGGAACAGAAAACCCAATCCTAAATAGAGAACAAATGATAGAACTCTTGTTTAAAAGGCGGGAAAGAAGTATCAACCGGGCTATATATATATATATATATATATATATATATATATATATATATATATATATATATATAGTGTGTGTATTTAGGCAGCATTTTTTCATTGATGCATGTTTCATTAAATAATATAGACCATATAGGGTTTGTCGTTGCTTGGAAATCTTCCATGTAAACAAAAACAGACTATCATTATTGTTTTGTCCGTGTATTGTTTAATATATTGTAATGTAATTGTCATCTCTGATAATGATTTATGTAAGCCGAAAGCTTAGATAAGATTAAAAAATATGTATCAATATTGTGATTTCCTTTCTCCGTTTAATGATATCAGACGGTACGAAAAGAATTTACATAAAATAGACAAAACTTGTCTATATTATTTAATGAAACATGAATCAATGAATATATATATATATATATATATATATATATATATATATATATGTGTGTGTGTGTATATTTACACGAAAGAAAAATTAACTCTTGCACAAAGCGTAGGTAATTTATCAGAAAACATATCGAAAAATAAAATAGTACTAGAAGCCTTGACGAAAGAACATCAAGTGAAGTGAATTCATTCCTTTCGCGAGAGCATTAGTACGAAATTAATATAAATCGAGCTCCTTAATTCTGTCTTCTACTACGATAACCATTACTCCACTTATTTTTTAAGCATATTTTCGAAAACTGAAGAATGAATTGAAAGCATTACTCGCTTATAGTTTGCTCAAAGAAGCTAATCAAGCCTTGTTGGCGTTTTCAATATGACGCATAATTTTGGAAAAGAACTGATCGCTTTTCATATTTTAATCAGAAAGGAATTGTTCGCTCGCGTCGTTTTGCCAATTTTCCATATACTTGTGGCGCAGTATGGTATTGTTAGAAGAATAACTCGGAGCAATTATCTTCTTAATAACTCACAAAGAGAAAAAAGCTGACCACGGTATTAGTGACGTCAATATAAATACGTCTCTTTGTGATGAAGCCAAGGTCAGTGCCGATGGACTCGCTTTCCGATTATGGATGAGTTTTTTTTTTGTTTTTACGGAAAATATTGAGCAAATATCGACGTGCATCGAGAGGAAATGAGAAAACCTAAAATCTAGAACCTCTAAAGATCGCTAAGAATGCAAGAATAGAATAAAAGAAAAGATGAAGGCAATGCATCACCGCTATTATATCCAGGCCAGTCGGCCAGAGATGAGAGAAGGTTAATGAGATGAGAAGCGGTTAAAGACAGTCATTTGAGAATTTTATTACTGATTAAAAAATCGTTATGAAGGCTCGCCGTTCACAAAACTAACGAGTAATTGACCCAATTCTATGAAGATACGACATATTTTTTCCCCGTGTATTACTAGAGTGTGTAATAAGCGATATCGGAAAAAGAAATCTGCTAATACGATTTCGAATTCCAGCTTCGTTCGTTACGTTTACTTTTGTACAAATACCCATGGAAAATGCTGATAGGAAGCCATCTCTTTTAAATAAGTTAAATAAAAGTGTTGATTTTGGCTCTCTTGCATTGAAATGACAACCTGCCTAGGAAAAGGAAAATTCGAATTACAGATTTTTCGTTCTCTCTTGTAAAATAGATACGTCTTCGTTATATATTCCATTTTTTTTCCTTTTTGCTTTAAAAACTTTATTTCTGTGTAGTTTCATTTAGCACATAATAAATACTAAAGAATCATTTTACTGTGAAGATGATACTTATCTTGTTATCAAAGGCGATATCAAGGTACTATCAAAAGGCAATATCAGGTTACTACCAAGAGGTGATATCAAGGTACTATTAAAGGTGATTTTCATAATTATTTTTTAATATTCGTGATCAGAACTGCTAAATCTAGTACAATATTTAAAACATAAAAAATACTAGTCGCAGTGTAGAATTCTACCAATAAATACATATTTTGACTATTTAAGAAGGTAAAATTAAAATTCAGTACATTTAAAAAATAAATAAAGGTTAGACAGAATAAAAATTCTTTATAAAAAAACAAAACAAATTTTATAGAAAATATGTTCATTATAATAGAGAAAAATATTAACTTTATCTAACATGATGATTCACATTTTCGTAGTTTAAAAATATTCCGACTCCACTGCAGAAATATTTTCTTACATGTTTGCAATATGGCGTATATACTAGTGTACAAGACGATTTCATGTATAGTTCGCACCATGGAAGTTTTTGCATGAATTTTAACCACCGACTGAATAAGTTTTTACCATTTTACAGCAACAGGTCACTGACAATGTATAATTTTTAACCTTTTCAGAAAAAAAAAAAAAAAAAATTACCCTTGTATAGTACAACTCCCTATTTTCTTAAGGAAAAAATTATCATAAAACACCGCACTACACCCGAGTAAATACGGTATTTTAAAGAACAGTTGTAAAATATTAAATTTAATCATGACATTTAATTTCTGTGAAAATCTTTTAATACATGTCATTTTTCATTAATCAACCAGCGTGAAAAGTTACGTTTTTGTCTTGAAAGACGGCAAAATTAAAATGCAGAATACTTAAAAAAAAGCAGTTAGAAAGAAAAAAAATTCATAAAACACGTGGAATTTGTTAATCAATATCATCATTATTTTACAGAACAATATCATAAAGAACGCAGTTAGCGTTAAAATTCTTAATGACAATCTTGTCAATTTCACATCCATTCTTTTTTAAATACAGTTTAAATAATGCAGATTGAAAAAATAAAATAATGGTTTGTTTTACGTCATATCAATCTCAATGGATTATTTAATGCCAACAAAATTTTTATTGCTAGCAATGTTATGACTAATCAAGAGTGGTGCCCCCTTGTCTTGTTACTCTCCTCTTTGAGAGAATTATTTCGGTTTAATGGGACTATAAAAGGACACTATACGCGAACTTTGTATCCTCAGCTGAATAAAGCTTTCTTAAAACCTACATCTGCGTACTTCTGTCATTACAGGTAATTTTATTTTTCAAAAACGTATTGCTGGTAATATTCCTTCCTTCAAAAAATATATTTCTGGTAATATTTTTTCTTTAAAAAATGAATAGCTGGCAGTATTTTTTTAAAAATGTATAGCTGATAATTTTCTTTTTTTTTTTTAAAGATGCATTGCTGGCAATAATTTTTTTCTTCAAAAATTTATTGCTGGTAACAATTTTTTTTTTTTTTTAACACAGTATTTCTGGTATTAAAACCTATTTTTACACTTTCATAGTGTTGTGACCCCATTTTGGGGGTTAACTATTTACCTGTAGCTCGGACCCTAACAGGTGCTACCACCTCGGGTCAGGATGGACCTGGGAACACTAGCAATTAAGATGTGGTTCGACGCTCCTCAAAACCTCCTGATCGGAGGCCTTGCTGCTGGACGTAGTTTATCGTCTTACCCAGGACTGTAAAATAAATGAAGTTTATACTTCATTCATTGCCCTAAATAGTAAAATTAAGATAATCCAAGAGAGAGAAAAAAGATTTCTTATTTAAAAAGACTAAATTGTAATTTAGGTCGGTGGTGTAATGGGTATAGGCTCGGAGTGAGAACTCTGAGAGCATGGTTCGAATTCCAGTCAAGTTCGCTAGGTTCACTACGGTACAAATACCGCTGGGAAAGGTACGAATCCATCTCTTCTTCGCTCAGGTATGAGTTGAATACTAGGACAGACCGAGTTCTTTTGCCTTGTTTGTCAACCAGTCTACTGCAGAAAGAAATGACAACTTACTGCGAGGAAAAAAATTTGCCTCGTCAGTCATGTATCGAAAGATACATGATCGCCTAAGCGTTTATCACGTATGAAATTTGACTGACATGTCCGAATCCAGTCGCGTGTCTGCCAAGCCTTGTTTTACGATAATTATAACCAGCCTTGTTCTTTTGCCCTGCGTAGATGGGTACTTCCGCCAGTAAGACGTAATTAGTTAAAACTAGAGTTTTAGAATGGCTATAAAATCGAACAGTATTCGGACTTTTTTTTTCTTTCTGCTTTCTCTTTTTAGCTTCTTACTACAGAAACGGAAATTGACAATTAAGTATATTATCCGCCATCATCTATTATCAATTGATGAACAATAAATAGAGAACAGAAACTGAATAACAGTAAATAATAAAAAAAATCACAAAAAGAACAACTCAAGAACACTCAAAAACACACCCAAACCAACAAACAGTTGCGATATTCTTGAGCACGCCCCTAACCGAACACCAACCTCCAAAACGTCAACATCTCCCCATTTATTTCCAACCCACCTTTTCATTTTCTAATTCTACTTTAATATTAATTCCTACAAGATGTTATCAGGTCGACCCTTCAAAATAGCAAGCGGAGGTGGTTATAGAAAGAATCATCAATTTACTCGACTCCTGTCTTTCCACTTTAGAAGTATTCGTTCTTTCAAACGAATTTGTAATAACTCGTATGACACAAAAGGAAAAGAACGACTGTCTACTTTGTTCTCGACTTCAACAACGAACAAATCAGATAATTAGAATTTGTATCATTTCATTAGGCACGTAAATTCTTCAATGTATACTATCAGATTTTTCAACACTTGAAATGTGAGATGAATAAAAACTTCACATTCGGTGGAATTATAGAACCACATAAATTCAAGAAAGAACTCGACTTGAGTTCCACTTGCGCTAATACACGACTCATATTTAGTATTACAATCTTAGTACCAGACACCAGGTTTAGATTAGAGAATGAGGGTCAGACAGCAGGTCCAGACTAGAGAATGAGGGTCAGACGTCGGGTCCGAAACTAGAGAATGAGGGTCAGACGTCGGGTTCGAAACTAGAGAATGAGGGTCAGACGTCGGGTCCAAAACTAGAGAATGTGGGACAGACGTCAGGTTTAGACGCAAGAATTTAGGCCAAACATCAGGTTTAGACGCAAAGGCCAAACATCAGGTTTAGACGCAAGAATTTAGGGCCAAACATCAGGTTTAGACGCAAGAATTTAGGCCAAACATCAGGTTTAGACGCAAGAATTTAGGCCAAACATCAGGTTTAGACGCAAGAATTTAGGCCAAACATCAGGTTTAGACGCAAGAATTTAGGCCAAAAACAGGTTTAGACGCAAGAATTTAGGCCAAACATCAGGTTTAGACGCAAGAATTTAGGCCAAACATCAGGTTTAGACGCCAAACATCAGGTTTAGACGCAAGAATTTAGGCCAAACATCAGGTTTAGACGCAAGAATTTAGGCCAAACATCAGGTTTAGACGCAAGAATTTAGGCCAAACATCAGGTTTAGACGCAAGAATTTAGGCCAAACATCAGGTTTAGACGCAAGAATTTAGGCCAAACATCAGGTTTAGACGCAAGAATTAGGCCAAACATCAGGGCCAAACATCAGGTTTAGACGCAAGAATTTAGGCCAAACATCAGGTTTAGACGCAAGAATTTAGGCCAAACATCAGGTTTAGACGCAAAAATTTAGGCCAAACATCAGGTTTAGACGCCAAATAAGGAATTTAGGCCAAACATCAGGTTTAGACGCAAAATTTAGGCCAAACATCAGGAATTTAGGCCAAAGATCAGGTTTAGACGCAAGAATTTAGGCCAAACATCAGGTTTAGACTTTGTGAAAGCGGACCAGATATCGTGTTGAGACAGCATCCGGAGCAGCATCCGCTCATTCTGACGCTGTATCATATCTGTCATGCGCATTTGGAAGTTGGTAACGTCTGCACATTAAGGTAAACTGCATACTATAATTGCTCCTCGTTTTGTTTCTCGCAAACTTAAGATTTGGCTTCGAACGAAACGCTATAAGAAAATTTGTCCGGCATATCAATTAACTGGTTTCTATCTTTATTAGGCAACATACTACTAGAATGTTATACTTCACTAAGTAAAACATCGGAAATAATAAGACCGCAATTTGTTCTTACATATTACAGTTCGAAATGCTAATTCTTACAATTATAAAGGAAATGTATGAACCTACTTAAAATTCCCTCTGTTACATTCACTTTCGCCTTAACACCCCCGGGAAAGTCATGAACCTTCAACATTCATCTATCAATTAAATTTCCAGGGTAAATTTTCTTCTCTAGTTTTGTGTAGCAACCAGTCTAAGATTGATTGATTTGTTTTTTTTTTTTAAGGCTTATCAATTTTAAAGTTATTTAAAGCCAGAAAATAATTTAGATTGCAATATCTTGATAATAACGATTTACTGACACAACTGTTACTATTTAATCCATAGCTGGGCGGAGAAGAGGTAGAGTCATACTTTTCCCCAATAGTATTTGTGCATAAGTGAATATAATGTACCCGACTGTAACTGGAACTCGGCTCTCCGATTTCAAATTCCGAGCTGTTATCCATTACACCATCCACACCGCCAAGATTACAGCACGTGATATTCCCCAAGCGGTAACCCATCTAGTTACTGGCCATGCTCGAAGTTGCTTAACATAGGTGATCGTGCGAGAACCGGTGCTTCACACCTAGTCTAAGAGAAGGAAAACTGAATCCAAAACCGTGGAGAGATCATCCTATTATCTTTCTCCAAGAATGCGTTGCAGTTCAAAGATAATAAAGAAAAAGGAATGCGTGGAGAACCATGATCACCTACGTGCTAAAGCGAGATGGCATTTTATTTATCGTGTGTGGCGCGCGAGTCTACCCGATGAGGCCAGCATGGGGTTTACAAAATAGTAAATTTTGTGCTCCTCAAAATAAAATTCAGCGGCTGATAACGTACGAAAAATTCCGTTTTGCTGAAGCGTGACATTATTCAACCAATCACACTCGTTGTATCTAATTAATCCTTATAACTCTCCGTAGAAAAAGAAAGAATTTTCCCACCAACCGATTCTCTCTAAATCTGTTTCTAACTCATGCATGAAAGTTTACTCCAAAAATTTACTCTTGCGGCCTGCGGATAATTTTTTGGGATCAATATGGTTCTTTTTTTGGGGGGGGGGGTCAGTATGGTTCGTTTTTTGGGGTGGGGATCAATATGGTTCGTTTTTTTTTTGTGATCAATATGATTCATTTTTTTTTGTGTTTTTTTGATCAATATGATTCGTTTTTTTTTTTTGTGTGATCAATATGATTCGTTTTTTTTGTGTGATCAATATGATTCGTTTTTTTTGTGTGATCAATATGGTTCGTTTTTTTTGTGTGATCAATATGGTTCGTTTTTTTTGTGTGATCAATATGGTTCGTTTTTTTTGTGTGATCAATATGGTTCTTCTTTTTTTGTGATCAATATGGTTCTTCTTTTTTTGTGATCAATATGGTTCTTCTTTTTTTGTGATCAATATGGTTCTTCTTTTTTTGTGATCAATATGGTTCTTCTTTTTTTGTGATCAATATGGTTCTTCTTTTTTTGTGATCAATATGGTTCTTCACATACTTTTAATTGCGCAGGCCTGCTCTGGAGCATAGGCAGCGAAATGGCTGTTGTATCCATTATCAGTCGTGACAAATAGAGGCAAACCATATGATCGTGTCATGTGGCCAAAACAGATGTATGACTGATTGGATGTTCTGTTACATAAAGGAAATGAACTTCAAAGACGCAACACTCACTAGGATGCTTCCCGACTGGATGTAAAACAAAATGGTAAAAACAGCGCCGATTGAAGTAAAGTAAACATTTTAACAGCATTTTAATGATAAAAAAGGAAGAGAAAAAGAAAGGAGACGATAAAGAAAACGCTGAATAAAACGGAGCTTCTTTTCAACGTCATTATTTGCGTTTAAATCTCGTGCTTCTTGGCGAGAAAGCCGGGAAAAGATGAAAAGAAACCCTTATCTCTGAACAGGTTCTCTAGCACGCTTAAGAATCGAGTTACGTGTACATTCTGTGAGGCGCGCTGAGAGAACAGAAGAGATATTGATGGGTAGTTAAGATGGCGTTAGATTGTGGGGGACGAAAGGGAGGGACTTTAAAACAAGACAAGGTTCCTTCCTGTAGGCACAGAAACAAACACCTGAAGAAAGATGATTACGCGGACAGATTTGACCATGTCAAAGATAAAGGAAGAATACTTACAAAGCAGATGCGGGCATCTAAGTCACTTTTCTAAAGAACCGACTGGGTTTTATATCAGAGCATCGGCCTTTGAATTCAGAAGCTTATTTTTTTGTTTTAAATTGATTTTCTGCGCGATTTTATGATTGTTAAACCTAACTCAACAGATGAGAAAGTAGGATATTTTCGTTTTTTTTTTATCATTTCAACCCCATCAAGGCGGAAAAGCCACTAAGACGCAAGTGTGAAAAGAACAAGAGAAAGAGAAAAACGTTATTATGGAGTGAGAGTGAGAGTGACAGTGAGAGAGAGCAATAAAAGAAGACAAAAGATAACGATTGACATTACATTTACATTTTTAAATATATATAAGTTGACTAGAAAGCAAGAGACCGGAAAAGAGTTCAAAAACAAGAAGTGAGAGAGAAAAAACTATTAGCATAGAACTTCCGGTTATATCTAGAAATTTTAAATGTAAAATGATGAGACCTAGCTGCCAATCTAGTACTGCGCTTAAATTCGTAAAGACGAGTTGCCAAACAGGAAAGTAATATTTATTTTGCAAATACAAAAATGTGGCAAAAGACCAAAAAAGGGGAATGAGGTCTTCAGTCTGTCTTAGCTAGCCACGATTACTGACCCAAATACACCACAGTAATCCTTACACCAAAACAATACATTCTTACTTACAATTCTTACCACATCCACCATAACGCAAAGTTTCTATGAAGCCCTAAATAGTTCTCAAATGAACAATTTGTCTTGGGGTGTGATAAAAATAACAATATTTAAAAATGAAACCCCAATGAATATTTAGGATGATTATAAAAGAGGAAAGCCCATCAGAACAATTTCTATGGAACTATTTATAGAAACGGCGCAGAGAAGCTATGTTACATCGGGGAGAAAGTGACTGAAATCGAGATGCAAGATCAACACCGATAGTGTTACAGGCTCTTCTTTGATGACCAAAACATTTCTCTTTAACTAGCTCTGATCTGGCATCTCGTCTGCAGTCGCTCTCTCACAGACGTGCCGTTGCCTCCTTCTGTCTTTTTTTACGAATATTTTCACGGTAACTGAGGTGATTTCGCTGGTTCCCAGACTTCATGAATTTAAGCGTTCAACTAGGCTGTCATCTCGCTCTCACCCTTTCACTGTCTAAACTGTTGAATGTAGACGTCTCTTCTACTCCAATAGCTTCAGGTCTCGCACTTCTCGCCTGTGGAACTCCATCCCCATTTCTTGTTTCCCTGATAGCTATAATCTCCAATTATTCAAATGTAATGTCAATCGACGTCCCCAGAAGCCCTGATCTATCACCTAACCTTCTCTTCATCCTTTCCTCTATCACTCCTCTTTGTTCTCGCTCCAACTCTTTGTAACCCCTTGCATGCTAGTGGCTTCCCGCTTTGCTTGGGGTGGAATGCTTAAAAAAATGTATCAAGAACTAAGTATGGAATCATAAAGGGTTGTTATTAAAGTTTTGCTTAATCTGAGACAAGGCCATAAATATGTAACATTTAATGGAAATCAAAGTTACATTGTTGTTTTTTTTTTTTACTAATGATCAATCATAAGGCTAAAGATCAACTCCAGGTAGAGGGTTAAGTGTGCAATATGAATGTGATAAGAGGAAGACAGAGGTGAAAATTATGAGGTAGAATGACTCGGGTACTTTACTACTCTGTAGAAATGGAGAATTTCTCTAACAATTAAGCCATGCCGAGTGACGCCCTTATAATTGCTAGACACCTAAAACCCCTGGTATTGGTTAAATAGCAGGGCAGATACACCCATTACAAGTAGCCTGAGACACTCCGAGGATGTGTCAGTCCGTAAATTAAAAAAAAAAACAAAAAAAAAAAACACAATCATTGTCACGTGAGATGTGAAATCTACTGCAAGCGCTGATGGATATTTTTTTCAACAGCTAAGGGAGTTGTGCACCAGACCACAAGTACGAGTCACCTAGTGAGGATCGAAATCCCTGCTCGGTACTCAGGGTCAGCCGTATTAAACTCCTGCTGACCCTGTCGACGAAAAGAAAAATCAACAATAGCAACAAAAAAGAAAATTCACTTAATTTCGATTCGAAAAAATTTAATCGAAAGAGCAAAAGAACGACTACTCACACTGTGGGCGGAAATGACGTAAAGTCCGACTTCCTGCAAAGATAAAATTAAAACGGATTGCGCGTTTTTTTTTTTGTTTTTTTTTGTTTTGAAGGGGCACAGAATGGTAATGGTTTCTTTAATTTCCAAATCATAACATGATTCCGTCCTTGAAAATTTGGTGCGTTCGTTGAGAGCACTAACATATATGTAGGGACAGCTTTTTGGTTAAGCATCCATTGTCCTGTGCAAGAACGAGAGAAGGATTTTTTTAAAAAAAATCATTTCACCCCCAAGCAAGGCAATAAAGCCACTAAGATGCAAGGAGTTACTGAGTGTGAGAAAACACGAGAGAAAAGTAAACATTATTAAGGCGAGAAAACAATAAAGGAACAGGAATTAAGAAGACAGACGATAACGATTGATATTGTATTTAAATTTTTAAGGATCAAATTTGACTGGAAAGTAAGAAGTCGGAAGAGAGTTCCAAAATCGAGAAAAAAAAACTTACGGTTATATGCAGCCATTTCAATTCTAAAATGATAAAACCTTGCCGATAATCTCGTACTGCGCTTAAATTCATAAAGTCTAGGTGCCATAGAGGAAAGTTCAGAAAATATTTATAGAAAAGGCATCATGAAAATATTTATAGAAAAGGCAGAGGAAAGCTACATTACAACGATGGGAATGTGACAGAAACCGAGATGCCAGGGCCGGACAAATAAAATAACATTGCAGATTCTTTGTATTTGTGCCACATCTGGTTTGCTGCTTCTGTTATGCATTTAGAGATTCTTGATAAATCTCTACATACATAGCAAAAGTGTCAGACCAGATGTGGCAGCAATATTAAATGCATGGACAAATGGTAGACTTCTAAATCTGTAAGATAGATTCTGGCGGGAATATAATATATATCTATATAATGGGTTGTTAAATAATGTTTGAAATTCGCCTTGTCTTTGGTATTTATTACAATATCCTTTTCTTAGAACAAGCGGTTGCTAACGGACATACACAAAATGCATTTCGTCGGCTAAGACACAAATCATTCAGACATTTTCCTTTTGAACCTGAAGGAAAGAGAATTATTTTAACGGATGCTGTTGGAAAACACATGAATGTACCTCCCCCTATTTCCGAATTAAATAACAGATCAGACTACTCTCAATTGCTTTAGACTGCAGTCAATCTAGGATAGTGTTTCCCAGCTTGGGTCCTAGCAATCCTTTGTGGGCACTGTTATTTTGACAAGGGGGCGCTGGGAGTTTTTATTTCATTTAGGGTGCGGTTGGAATTTATCCTTTTTTTTTCCTTCAAATTTTCAAAAATTATTCAATATTGGCTACAAAAGGAAATTTCTGAAAGGTATCTAAAGCTGTGGAAACAAAAAAAAAATCTTCATTTCCTATATGGCTGAATGTGGTTTCAACGCAGTTACACAGCTTCTTACTAAACAAAGAAACCGCCTATATATTACAAATCGAGAAGATCTACGATTACTTCTAAGCAGCATGTGACCTAGAATAAGATCTTTAGCCAGTAAGTACCAAAGTCAACGATCGTATTGAAAATATTGGGACAAACTATCATATGAACCTAGAGTAAGATCCTTAGCTAGTAAGCGCCAAAGACAGCCATCGCAGAGAAAACATTGAGATAAGCTATCAAATAAAATTTGTTTTAATTTTTTAGAATTAAAATCATTGGCATTTATAATAGAAATGAAAACAATATTAAAATTATTTTTGTACCAATACCTACGTATTATCTTGCTATGAAAGATGGATTCAGTATAATATTAGAAATTTAATTTTAAACCGGAAAGCGTATACAAGAAAGTTTGTGACCAAAGGGTGCTCTGGTTAAAAAAAAAAAAATTGCGAGAAAGAAAACTGGATTAAAATCCCTAATCAAAGGTCCAGAAACAAAAAAAGATAAATTACTGAATGAGATTGTTGTAGAGATTTGCTGAGTGAAACAAGGTCAGTTTTTTAACGGGGGGGGTTGCAGAGATTTTTTTTCACTCGGGCCGCTGGTCAGAGCAGGTCCAAGCTAGTCGTAGCCGTGATACCACCAACACAGAAACGGATCCCTGGACCAGTTGTTGGATAGACGCAAGACGAGGAATAACATATTATGAGGATATGTAGGCTAGATAACTGTTGACCCTAGATGTGAAGATTGTAGTGATCGGAGAAACGGAGAGGCTTCTATAAATTAACAGTTCTGAGAGAAAAAGAGACCTGTCCGAGTAGAACTTCCTTCTTACACAGGAGTCACCAAACCTTTTTCACAGAGGGTCAGATAACTGAGAAAATGACGAGCGCTGGCTCGATAATCATTTTATTCAATGCAATACACTGAATGCACAAAAAATAAAGACGACAAACATAATTATGTGATAATAAAGTTATATAAAAAGGCGACAATAGCAATAAAATAAATATATCACACCTAGTGCGCACATATCCGAATCTCACAAACTAAGCAGCACAAAAGCTTAGTGAGATTTGTGAAAATGGCGTTTACCTTTTAAGATATAATCAATATTTGCTTTGGAATTGCTGTATCCAACAAAGAGAATTGCTTTCAAATGCTCAGTCAGTCAACTTCGTTACATATGCTGACTTTACATAGTTTAGATTTTATAATAAGTTCAGGCAAAATATATGACATAATTCGCTGAAATCAGTCTTTTTTTTATATACCGCACTCTTCAAGCCAGTTTAAACACGGCAATGCAAGTTAAAACATAATTGCTGCAGCAGGCTCGTAATCGTTTTTCTTAGAAACTTCATTGCCGGTACTTATACAAAAAAGCGATCGGATATCAAAAGTTGCAAAAAGTTGCCGAATTTTATTTTAATTTCACTGATTTTCCTAAACCTTATATTACTGTCAGATACAAAAACCAGATTGGCCAAATTTTGGCATTTTACTCACATTTTTAAAAAAATTTTCTACATAGTAATTCTAACTAAAATCTAGTGATAATTTCATATAAATCATATTTTAGCTCATTTGTGGCACAGTAAAGATTCAGGCCGGATCCGGCCCGCGAGCCGTAAGTTGGTGACCCCTGTTCTTACCATTGGAATACGAAGAGAATGAGAATGATTCGACCATGTGGAGGTAGCATGGTGGGCCTTAGCTTTAAAGGTCTGAACTGGTGGAATGTAATAGTCTGAACATTTGACAAAAAAAAAAAAAAAAAATAGCGATAGGCCTGCAATTTTTCGTCTGTGGACAAGGGGCTGCAGGCTTGAAAACCTGATAATAAAAAGGACTTAACTAAATAGACCGTCATTGTTGCGTGGACTTGTATTTTTTGTTTGTTTTAATGTTCATCCAATAGAAGGCCTAATAGCCAGTCAAAATAGAGTTGTTGGACATAAGAGGAAGAAGTAAGTGCAGAGGATATGTAGGATAGATATCGATCGATTGTAAAGAACGAAGAAGCATCTTCTCCCTTACTAATACAACACGAAGGAAATGAGGATGATTCGGTCCTCTGAGTGTGGCATGGCGAGTCCTAGATGTGAAGGTCTGAAGTTTTCCTCCTTTCAATTAGGATTCAGTCTGCTGTGCTATTTTACTTATATGGGCGGATGTTGGTATAACAGATTGGGTTCATACTTCTCTTCAAGGGTATGCACGAATAGGACCAACCAGAATTTGAATTCTGTTCACAGATTCCATTTTTCTTATGCCATTTCGACGAACTTAACCGCAGGTCTTATTTTAAATGCAATGGGTCTGTATTTTCTGTTAATTGAGAGGCCACCCGCAATTTCAACAAACAAAAGCACATACATTTTTAAAAAAAAATAAACATACGATGGTTATATATTATCTGATATAGATCTTCGAGAAAAGAAAACTCCGTATATATTAAGGAGGCCAGGTTTCGAAAATTTTTGGAACCACTGATCTATGGAATTAGCAAACGGATACTAAATTATGAAGAAGGAAGAGGAAGTCTAATGAAAGCAGATAGAATTTCAGTAAGAAAAAAAAAGGTTCTGAAACACGAGAAAGGCTATTAAAGCGTTGAAATAAGTTTACGTGTAGAAAGTAACCAAAAAGATGGCCTCTCTAGCTAGCAGTGCTGTAAAAGAGAGCTACAAAGATGTTAAGCAAAATGGAGTGATTTCATAGCAAGCCTGATGGATATTAACAGTATCTAGTCACAGAGTCATCATTCATTTCTCAGAGTGGGAGAAACACAAGACTATGAAGGCACCCCTTTCCCCTTCTTCGGGTTGTCACGGAACACTGGGTAAATGACAGCAGGGGGAGAAGAAACCAGTCAAGAAGGAAGATAGTCAAGGCCAGTGATCAAAGCGGGGATCAAGGAATTCCATCTGAGTCCCAGGGTGAACTAGAGAATTTTGCCTGATGACAGATGTGGCCCTAGAGGATCTCTCCAACTAGCCCAAGTTTACTGACGGACAGAAATGACAACAGGGCAGCTCTTCACATGAGAGGAAGACAAAAGCAAACTAAGAAATGATCCACCCCTGCAAGGGACACTTCACATCAAGAGCAAAAAGAAATTGATGCGGTGGAGTCTAAGGAGAAAAAGATGGTGAAAAGGAAATAGAGAAACAAAGTAAATAAAAAAGACAAAAATTAGAGATAGAAAAGGACAAGGGAAAGAGAATGCACGAAAGAGCGAGAGTAAAAGAAAGAAACGATCGAGATGGAGAGAGAGAGAGAGAGAGTAAGAAAAAGAAGAAAAAAATGGACGTGTGTGTGAGAGAGATAATAAAAGAATGACCACGCGAGAAACAAAGAAAAGAATGAACATGAGAGAGAGAGAGAGAGAGAGAGAACAAAGAAGAAAAGAATGAACATATGAGAGAGAGAGAAACATAGAAAAGAAACATATGAGAGAGTGAGAAATACAAAAAAGAAAAGAAACATATCAGAGAGAGAAAGAGAAACAAAGAAGAAAAGGAGGAACAAGAAAGAGAAAGAAAAGGAATATGTATGAGAGAGAGAGAAAAAGAATGAATGAGAGAGAGAGAGAGAGAGAAACAAAAAAGAAAAGGAGGAACATGTCAGAGAGAAACAAGGAAGAAAAGAAGGAATGTGTGTGTATGTGAGTGAGAAAGAGAGTGTGAGAGAAAAGACAAGGGATGAAAAACAAAAAGCTCGAAAGCGACGAGAAAGAAAAAGAAAGAAGGAAAGGAATAAAGAATGGAAGAAAAAATAAAGAAAAGGTATGAAAAGAAACTAGAAGAGAGAGAGAGAGAGAGAGAGAGAGAGAAAAAGAAAAGTTAGATGTTGTGCTGCAGAGAAATATTATCAAACATTACATAGATTGGTCTCTTTTGTGGAAGTGCTTTTGAACTTTTCTGGGCTCGTCGCTATTATAACTTGGGTGGAACTGAGCTAAATTGTATAAAAACATTCACGATTTATCAGACTTTTCCAGTCCACCTATCCTACTTATCCTCTTGCCCGACAGAGTTATGTATTAATAAAGATACTGATCAATTGCTGTAAAGTGAGGGTCAACAAATCCGTTCCGTAGACAACTGTAAGGGCCCTGACATCAGTTCTATCCTTACTGGATATCTTAAACTTGTGTCAGACTAGAATGAGCTTTAAATATACGTATGAAAAGGAAAAAAAAAATAATGAAGGCGAAAGAGACATGAGAAAAACTAAGAAAGAAGAATGGCTGCCTCTAGCTTTTTTTTTTTTTTTGTCCTGAGATCAGCGGCAGAAGTAGGGGAAGGGCAAAAACAAAACGGCTTTTTTCCTTTCCGAAAAGAAAGATGCACCGCCATATTTATCATACGTGATGGGTCCGGAACGAAGCTATGATATGTGATCTTCAATGTAAACGGCAGATGATATTTATAATGACCAGCGGGAACGCGATAAACTGTTTATTGTCGAAAATAGTCTTGGCTTTCTGTTTTGATAAGTCGACACATTTCATCAGGATTTGCCCGCTTTCTCCCCCACAGCTATAATGATCAATCATCTTCACAAGTTATAATTCTATTTTACGTATTATTATCACCCGTTTAATCACTAACTAGCAGTACCGTTAAAATTTCAAGGTTTTCCTAATTTTCTAACGAATCATAATTCTTAAGTTAATGATTTGAATATGTACCTCGCGAGCTCCATCTAACATTTAACACACTGCATAATTAATATCGTTTTCCTTTCCACTGCATTCTTTTTCAAGATTTCTCAATTCCGATTCCCATATTGTTAATTTCATTCACAATTATTTTCTGTTACCATAGCAGGATATGACAACACAACTATAATTCAAACACTTATTGTTCAGGGATCAGGATCGGAGTTCAGGATCAGTGGCAGGATAAACTTTTTTTGTGCCACAAATGAAGTCACATCCAGAGAGATTAAAGTTAATCCATAATTGTCTAAGGAGGGAAAAAGATGCATTTATGCTTTTGCCAAGGGTAAATTAGTGCGAAAGTGAATGCAGCATACTAGGCGGACCTTTGAACTCGGCTTTCCGATTCAACTACCCGCGCCAATAACGCTAACCAACAAATTTTAAAGGGAACGCCAGTAATTAAAGCACTGTCCCAGTTTGCACGTAAAGATTTCCCTTGGCCTTTATATCTGTGTAGGGTGGTGCAGAATGTGTTTTCTTTCACATTTAAAAATGAATAAGCGCTGGGCGACCGTTGCTTTGAAAGGTTTATTAGCACTTATGTGCTAATACCCTTGGGAAAGGTACGAATCCTCTTCTTCCCCCCAGCTATGGGTAAATAGCAGGACAGACCGGGTTGTATAGCCTTGGATGGCAACTGGTCTACCGCAGAAAGAAATGACAACCTACTGCGTGAAAAATCTGCCTCGTCAGTCATATATCGAAAAATACATGATCGCCTAAGCGTGTATCCTCTTCACCCTCCAGCTATGGGTAAATAGCAGGAGAGACTGTGTTCTATAGCCTTGGATTGCAACTGGTCTACCGCAGAAAAATGGCAACATACTGCGGAAAAAAAATCTGCCTCATCAGTCATATATCGAAAGCGTGTATCACGCATGGCACATAACTGATTGATCCTCTTTGTGCAACAGAGTTCAAACCACGCAGTACGTTGGAACAAAAAGATCGTGAGAGTGAGATCCCTGTAAATCGACCTGCTTAGTTCTCTGGTAGTAAAAATCAGCCTGCCCCTCTTTCTGGCGAAAGGATAGAGAAAACTGACCTCCAAGCCCTCTTTTATCGGGCTCATTTTGAGATCGCTAAGTTGTCGGAGGGTGCGTTTAGGATTGTTCCTCGATTTGGTACAGGGACTTTGATCTTTTGTTTCCTTTACCCAAGTATCTGACTGACCCATCCTTAATAATGCCGGTGTTAATGTCAATAAGGTACTAAGGATACTAAGCCAAGTCTTACTAATTAATCTATAGCTGTGAGAGAAGAAGTGGAATCACATTTTCCAGTGATTCAGGCGCTTAGTGAATATAAGGAACCTAACTGAAATTGAAACCCGGCTCTCCGATTAACAATTCCAAGACGTCATCCCCAACACCACCCGCACATTCAAAGTTACAGCACCTGGTATTCTTAAGCAGTTACCCACAGAGTTACTGACTAGGATATGTTTAATTTTGGTGATCAATGTGATGTGGCCGTAAGCAAAAAAAAAAAAAAAAAAATGAAAAAAAAAAAAAAAAAACAACACAAAAAGTTTCGATACTAAATGAAAATAGGGAAATGAAAGTTTAATGGCTTTTTTTTTAAACACGCAGATAATTTTTTCTTCTTATTGCCGTCTATACAAAACTTTGTAAATATAATAATGATAATTTTCAGGGAATTTAAGAAATGGTTTTAGTTTTATTTCATTTATTAAACTTTGCCTACTGCTACATATCAACAAAAAAATAATAGGGATGTGAAAATGAAGAGAAACCCTATTCTTAATTTCAGAGAAAAAAAAACATGGCGTTAACAGAATGATTTCGAAGTAAAGCTTTATAGGAATAAAAGTGGATCCACTGCAAAGATTATTTAGCGAAACCGGTCGGGTATGGAGAGATAAAAATCGATGACGAAAATTAAAATGAAACCAATTGTTCTTGAAAGACAAATCATCCACAAAGACTGGCAGAATATTACTATTAACCCCTAAACTGAAAATTAGACCTCTCTGCTAAACCACAATAAATGAGTAGCTGTAAAAATAAATAGATTAATAAATACCCAAAAGTAACAGGCGCATTTATATAAAAAAAAAAAACGTAAAGATATTTCCCCACGTGGCCCTCTTTAGAATTGTTACCCTAACAAGTCTCTTGCCACATGGCCTAATCAGATGCCTGGCCATTTCCCACCAAGACCGCAAATTCCTTCTAAAACGTAAAGATGTTTGATGGCTATCAGTCCAGATTCACCAAATGCCCACTGATACGTACGTACACAAGGAACGGGTAAATTGGCGGTCAGTGGTGAACAGAGGAATAAGAATTAGACATGTGGTTGCTGGGTTTCCAAGCCCACTGCCAGCCTCAACGTCAGAGCCAAAATGGTTTTTACAGCAAGACGATACATATAACTTTGTATTCGCCTTAGTTCAATGCCGGCCAGTAGACGGGTTTTTAAAATAATCAATTTCTTGTATTTATCAGAATAAGTTCAGCTTACGCAAAATTCAGTTTTGAGGAATAATAATTTTTTTTTCAAATATATTTTACTGTCTTTGTGTCGAATTAATCCTTTTAACCTCAAGTAGAAAAAAAAAAAAAAAAAAAAAAAAAAAAATTATCGCCACTACTTTCTGTATATAAATCACTCATACGTTGTAATATATTTTATAAAGTTACTCTTGAGACTCGCGACTGAACTTCAACATTCTTTTAATTGTGCAGTCGGACATCAGATCATTTTAATGGCTGCTTTTTTTTTTTTTTTTTTTAAAATTACGAAAATCAATTGATCCCAAGCAAGGTGATGATGCACTAAGACTCAAGGGGCTGCTGGAAAGAGAATACGAATAAGAATTAGAAATAGCCGGAAATCCGATCCTAAACAGGAAACACGGGATAAACGTCTACTCCTGTTCAAAAGACAGGGTAAGAGTGTTAACAGGGCGATAAGCAAACCTATCTACTAATAGTGAATCTTATTCTTGCTGTAGACACAAGTTCTAAATACAACCCCCCGCCAAAAAAAAAAAAAAAAAAAACAAAAACAAAAATACCCCAAAACAAAAAAAAAAAACAAAAACCCAAAAAACAAAAAAAAAAAATCAAACAAAGAAACCAAAAACAAACAAAACAAACAAAAAAAATCGACCCTATGTTAAAAAGTATAGTTATTTTTTTTAAATATTGCTTCTTTATTTGCTTACGGACACAGGTTGAAATCTTAAAAATAAATTAAAATTCTTACAATCTGGCTGCAAAATGTTAAGCCGTAGAAAACAAATCAATTAATTTAAATGAATTTCTTTACTCAATTACTATGAAGGGAACATGTGAGGTAAGAGGAAAATTTACGTCACTATTCATTGATAGCCCAACGAACATTAAGAAGGATATATATATATATATATATATATATTCATACCGACTTGTAACATTGGTTCTGAAACCAAAAAGAAAAATTGGAACTATGCAAAAAAGGATACTAAGAATCAAAGAAAACCGTTGAAATTTATGAGACGTCACGAAGAAAGGAGGTTTGGAGAGTTTAACTCATTCAGGGTTTATTGAAGGCAAGAGAAGGTTGGAAACTGCGAGTGGCCTACTCAACGAGATTTTGTAAACGGAAAGCAGAACATGGACTGGGAGGGATAATAAGACAAACATTGCTTAGACCTAGATAAAGTAGAAAGTGATGGAGAGCCACGATTGCCCACACCAAGACACACGGAAAGAGGAAACAGAAAAACTTCAAACTCAGCACAATCCTTGTCTAAATTTTTTTTTTATATCATCTATATAATAACACAACTTTCTAACATTTAATAGCTTATATTCTTCTCTATAATAAATGCGAATGTCAGTGTGTCACACTTTTTTATTTTACTTCTTGAAGACATAGTCCAACATATTATACTATTTTGGAATCAGGCCAAGTCTGTGAGAAAATTAAAAACATTCCGGGTCGGATCCAGACCCGCAATCCTGAAATTTTGGATTCCCAAGTTTTCATTATTGCGATCGTTTTTGGTGATTTTTAACCGTGATTTTTAGCGACGAATTGGGTGACAATTTTTATAAATTGGAAATTAATTTGGGAATAATGGAAATTAATTGCAAAATCCAGCGAAAGTCACCCATGAATTAAAAATAATTCTTTGTATGTAAAGTAAGGACCTACGTGCATATCTTTAAATTAAGTGGCGGCAGAAGAATCATCGTTAGACTTTTAAAAGGTAAGTTTAAATATTAATGCAATAAAATGCAGCGATCAATTTTGAGTAATTCTGTAGTTTATTGTTGCCTATCGCAACTACTCCTCCCTATCTGTTGTGATGAAGGCTCAATCAAGTGCCCTTCGCGGCATCTAGATTAAATGCCGCTCGAGAGGGCGGCTTTTTAAACAAGCATAGCTATAAATGTCTATTACAAAGTTATAACACTTAGCCAGTCTCGTGGACACGCAGTCATACCACTGCTCGTGACAACGTCTCTAATATCACCAATAGAAAGTGAGAAAAAATATGAAATAAAATAAAGATCCGTTTTTTTTTTGTTTTTTTTTTCATTACTTCTGAAGATGCTTCTATTATGTGCAATGAGTCACTAGTTCTTAATCAAATAATGGGTACGCTGTAAACAAAACAAAGCAATAAAAAAAGGGACGGAGAAGGGAGACGTGTTGTGATGACTAGTACCAAAATATTTCATCTGATTACGAGTACGGATTGGACGACAACAAAAACGGCGGTGACGGGTGGGTCGGTTGAGAGAGATAGATAGAGAGAGAGAGAAAAAAAAAGAAGACGCGAGGAGCGTTCGTACCTCTCGAGCCGAAAATTGTCGAACCGACAATAAACAGCCAGGGTGATATAAACAGATGCCATGCGCGGTCCACGGAGACCCGATGTTCATCTGCCAGTTCTTGTAACCGCCAATACTTCGCTTACCACCCGCTATACGTAGTCTAACTGCAACCAGGGAAAAGTCCCTGGAGATAGGGATTCCCCTTCCCATGCCAACCAGGGTTCAAACAACAAGGGTCAGAATGGTTACTAAGGAAACTTTGTATTGATACACTGTGCGATCTTTTCTCGCGACAAATAATATAAAAAAAAAAAAAACCCAAAAAAAACAAACAAAAAAGCAAGATAATGAAGAGGCTTTTACGGCCATATCACGTTCAAACATTGGTTCCAACGCTAAGAAAAGTTAATCAACGTCGGGTCTGGTCAGTACCTAGATGGGTAACTGCTTGGGAATACCAGGTGCTGTAAACTTGGATGTGCGGGTGGTGAAATGAATAATAGCTTGAAATTGTTAATTGGAAACCAGAGTTCGAATTCCAGTTGGGTTTGTTATATTCACTTATGCGCAAATACCCTCGGGGAAGGCATGAACCCATCTCTCCGACACTAGCTTAATTAGTAAGACTTGTATCAGTATATAAGTATTAAAAGAAAAATTATAATCTAAAAAATATTTTCTGGCTTTAAATAACCTGCAAAGGGTTGAACAGCCATAGAAAACGAATCAATCAATAATAATAAAAAAAAAAACATTGAAATTTTTGGTTTAGTTGAACAATCGTACTTATTTTTCATAATTTTGTTAAATTAAATATGGGTTAGTAAGACTTGCACCACTAAATCATTATTATTTAAGAAAAGATTCCTAGAATCTAAAAATATTTTCTGGCTTTAAATAACCTGCAAAGGGTCGATAAGCTGTAGAGAACGAATCAATCAATTACGCAGACAGAAAGGATTTTTTAAAAAACAAAACAAAAAAGAAATCATTTATTCACACTATTTAAAACTTCGAGGGTTGAGTTACTAAAGGGAGATAACTGAAACTAAGATATCCACAATCTACCCTGGTGAACGAAATAAAGGGTTCGATTCGAAATTCCAAAGTATATCACCTGAAGAAAGCAGGAGTGTACAACAGCCGAAACGTCTTGAATATATACAATAAAGATGAAGATAATAGTCTGAACAGTGTAAATAGTTACGATACCTTATCTCAGAAATATAGACAGATAATGAAATCTATTGTCGGATGATAAGACGCACTTTTTTCACTATGAAAATATCCATATATGGGTTAAGGTATGTAGGCTACAGATCAGGATACCTTTTGATAAAAGTGTTTTATACACGAGCTGAGACAGGCACTAAAACAGTCCTGTTGCAGTACTTGAATCTAGTTACGAGTACTGGGGCCCTGCTTGTAGTGATTTTCCAAGAGTAGCTCAGATGTGGCAGGGTCCTGTTTGTTGTACGACGTACTCTAGTTCCCTCGAATAAACAGGGTTATCAAATCAGGTTTTTTTTTTTTTTTGCAATTTTTAAAAAAATGGGGCGATTCAAATAAAATGTTGGAGATACTAATTAACTAAAAATCACAACATGCATTGATTGAAGTCATGGAATTTTAATAAAAGGAAGGTTCAGTTAAAGTGCAGCGCGAAAGGTCTTAATTTTCAAAATTCTAATGAGCATACCCCCCACCACCACATAGTTCATTTGAAAGACAAGAATAGAGTTGAGACTTTCTATCGCCTTAAGGTGCTAAAGTCGGAAAAGCGTTTTACTTTTGCCGCCAGAACAGATACTGTAAAGATGTGATTAAGAATGCAGATCTAATGCCGTATATGTCGGTGTACAAGGCGAGGAAAAATAGGGAACGTCTTATACCCCAGGTATAAAATGTGAACCTTAAATCAGGTAGTTTTTTTTTTATTGGAATTTTGGTGAAAAGAAAGTATATGCTTACTTCTGATAGAAGAGAATCCACTACAAGAATATGGCGGACTCAGAGATTGAATCCACCATAAAGAAATGTAAAGAAAACAAACATGACCGATATATATATATATATATATATATATATATATATATATATATATATATATATTATAAACAACAAAATTTACAATGGACAAAGACATCAACATTTGAGTGTGTGTGAACGTAAAGAGTTCGTGTTTTGATGAATGTTCGTGTGTGTTTCATGGCGTTTTCCCACAAGTGGGCAAAACGCAAATCTCCGCGAGAGATCACATTTTTTAAATGTGTCCGCTGAAATGCAAAATAAAAAGAGAACGAGGCAAGTAATCGCTCAGTATTTATAGTGTAAGGAGAGCGTCCCCTAGTGAACAATTTGGACAATTAAGGAGGAGTTCACTTCGACAAGGTTTAACAGCAAAATTGTCCAAATCGTATAACAGCAACATTGTCCAATTTTTAGATTAAGCTTTGAACCGTTGTATCTTAGAAATGATTAAAGATATCTTACTGGAATTCTCCAATGTTTTTATAACCGTACTGGACTCTACTTTGAGTAATAAGATTGTATTTAGCTCTAAGTTGAAATGATGATCCCTCTTGCTGTTGTGACCTCCTGATCTAGATTTCCTGTCTAATGTTACCTCTTTTTAAAACTTATTCACCGTGCTCTTGATGGTTCTTGAATGGACTTTGAAGATGGAAGCCAGAGTAGGAATGTTCGAAACCATTACTGAAGGCCTGAATGATCTTTTTGAAATCTCACCATTGCTCATTTGGGAAGACATCATGAGACTTACGCAAAATGATTTTAACCTGTTCTCTTTCTAGCTGAAGAAGTGAAAGGGTTTTTTTCAGTGATTCTTACGACAAATGGTGCCAAGATGGATAAACGTCTTATATAAAAACCTGGTAAAAAGAAACTCAGTTTTGTGTGTGTGTTTTTTTTAATATTAAACATTTTGTGGGATGGACAATAATCTTATACTATTGCATGATTTGGACAATTTTGCTGTTACACAGGGTATGTTTGTATCTGAAAATATTACGTAAAACTGTGACGTCAGACAAAAAGCAGTTTTCATATTCGCATGTGAATGGAGATATCAATTAGCAAATCCAGCTTTAGAAATGGGTTTTGTTATTCATTTACTGTCTGGTCCTGTTGTAATCTTCTATAAATCAGCAATTGTTTTGTGGATGACTTTTATAATTACATTGCCTTTTTGTTTGCATGTAGCCAGATTTCTGCACTAGAAATTGTAACGACCATTTAGATCACAAACTGAGAGCTTAATAAATTATAAACTATAGCATATATGAAATAAGCGACGACCGAAATGTTTAAACTTACCGAATTGCTTGAATTTCTGGTATGATGAATTATTTTCATTCGGATAATCTTTTTTTTTGCGATTATAGCAATATAAATTAGTCCGAATATAAATTAATTATTCAATTATTATAATTTCACTAATGGCATTTTATGGCAAATTGAATAATGATAACCTTCCACCACAAACTTCAGACAACATGATCAAAGAAAAAAAATGATAGCGAAAATAGTTGGCTGACATAACACAATACTGCTCCCTTTCATTGCATATACCTATCATGAAATAAGCATTCATACCTTCAGAAAATTTTTCTCTTATATTTTCAGTGTTTTTGAATAAAAAAAAATCGATATTTTTTTAAAGTGGAAAATGAGAGGAAAAATGTTGAATCCTGTTTATTTAAAAATAATAATAAAAAAAAAAAAAATATCAAGATTTCAAGAATGAGTTCAACTCAAATACTTTGTTTTAATGTTCATGTCAGTCAAAACGAGAAATTCTTGCTCAACCCTGAAAGGATTAAAAGAAATCTGAGGTTGGGTCATTTGGTTAGATTTTGCGAAATGGGTCGGCTTATAAGATGTACTTTTTTTCGTCAATATCTTTATATATATATATATATATATATATATATATATATATATATATATATATGTGTGTGTGCACAAAATTTCCAGCAGACCAAAAAAAAAAAAAACGGTTTTTAATATTAAAATTCACCCAGTACGAGGCTCAATAGATACTCCAGTTAGAAGGTTATTGTTAAAATGGTAATGATGAATGAGGTGTGTAATATGAATGAAAGAGGAGGTGGGAGGAAGTGAAGATTATGATGATTAGAAGGATAGCCAAAGATTGACCCTTGATTTCAAAGACGCACCCATGCAGGAGTCTGTTCCACGAAAAAGGGAAAAGCTGTTTAGGTGACTATTTACATTATTCGGATTATTGTCCTCATATTAAAAGGTTTCGGCCGTTGTACGCTCCGCCCTTCTTCAGGTGGTTGGAATGTCGAAATGAACCCTTTATTTCGCTCACTGGGGTAGATTGTTCTAGTTCCACGTGCCATGTTTTTAATGGATGTCAGTTATCAGTTATCTCCTGTTAATTCCCCTCTGAAAGTTGAACTCACACTCTTTGGGTCCTGTCACTGGATCTAAGTAACGCCTTTATCCACTGTGCCATGTGTCCTTGGGGAAATATAGACAGATACTGTCTATGTGAATCTTACATTTGGAACACGAAAGAAATAGTTTGGTTTGGTTTATGGCATATCAACCTCAATGGATTATTTAATACTGAAAAGATTTGTATTGCTGATAATATTTTTTTGCAAAAATATATTGTTAGTATTGTTTTTTTTTTCAAAAACGTATTTCTGGTAATAATCTTTTTCCAAAAATGCATTGCTGTTAGTAAAACCTGTTTTTATACTTTCATAGTGTTTTGACCACTTCTAGGGGATTAACAATTTGCCCATAGCTGGGACATTGAGAGGTGCTACCTGCCAGGACACAGAGGAAACGAGGGTAGCAAGAACTGAACTAACAAAACGCGACATCTAATCAGATGAAATTTAAATTTTTATCATTGCATTATTCCAAAGTTTTAATACATCAGCAGATAGCTATTAATGTCAACAACTGAGCACAGATAGTTATTAATTTAAAAAATATAGTAATTAATGAATAATATTATCCATAACTACATGCACAAGAATGCCGTTTTTGATAAAAATTTAAAAATTAACTATAATTACGTAATAAATGCGTATATTTTTGAAAATTACTTTTTCATAATAAAGTTATTTGTGCTATGTTATAATATTTATTACCTAGACCATAATACTGGATATTTCTTTTTTTTTTTTAACATTAAAGTATATTTAATCACATCTCCCTAATAACTGCTGCGATCTGTAAATCAGAACCGGACGAGATATCTCTACACCTGAACAGCGGGACGATAAAAATCCTTCACCGCAAATTAAATAAAGGGTTCAATTTGAAATTTTCTGGCGGTTACCTAGATAGATATACATGTGAAGAAAATCGGGAAACCCAGTGAACGAAACCTTGTAATAATAGCAACAAAGTTGAGGTTATTAGCCCGCATATAAATGACGATAACTCCTCAGCCCAGAAATTTAGACAGAAACTCTCCATACCTTTTCGAATATTCTGTATTACTAGCAGTTGCGAAACAGATCTATTGATATAATAATACGTTAGTGTTAGATGGCGCTGATAAATGAAGGCACCCAGAGGAAATATAGAGAACGTGTACACAAGGAAAATTTGAACTGCATGGATTCGAATTTTTTTTTTTTTTTTTTGACAAAGTGCAGAGATTATTATCTGGCAATTGAATACATTAGCAAGGAGAACCCACACTGCTAAGTGCTCGTAACGCTTATTGAATTAAGTAACATTGATATGCCGCTGGATACTGCAAGAAAGCGGGCTGACCATTCATTGACAGGGGAGGAGAAGATCGTGAAAGATGGAAATTCAACGCTATTTCTTTATGACAAAGTCCAGAGATCGCCGCTCGATGTTTAACCTCGCAGAAGAAACCCAGATTGTGCATTTTGAGCGCAGGAAAGTTAAATTGAATTGAGCGATCAAGAGTTGACGATTGTGAAAGCGTGAAACCCGAAATATATTTTCGACAGATCACGAAAATAAAAAAAAAAAAAAATGAATTATTAAATTAATATTTTTATTTATTTATTTTACTATATCCAGAAGTAATATTCCTGTGTTTCATCTTACAGAAATCTAAACTCCATTTTCCAGAGAGCACGGCTTTTATTGTATGGAATGGCGTGTTTTGAAATACGGCGTGCAATAAAAGATTAAAAAATAACCCAAATAGAAAATATTTTTTTCCTGAAGTATCAACTTGCACAACGTTATAGAACAACAAAAGCATTGTCGTCAAGAATAAGAATAAGTTTTCATGACATGATGAAACCTTGTTGATAGTTTTTATTGAAAATGAGGATCTTTTTAGCCGCTATTCATTTACGTTTTTAAATTGAAAATCTTTTTCCATCCCATACTCGAGTTCCTTTGGCATTTTTTTTTTGTTATACTTGAAGTGCACAATATCAGTCAGCGCTTTTAATTTTCTTTTAAATTCCACCAGTTCAGACCTTCCCAGCTAAGACAGACCATGTTACATCCACGAAGTCAAATTACTATTTTCTTTCAGTCCTGGGTATGACGATAAACTAAATCCGCGTTCTGGGTATGACGATAAACTACATCTAACAGCAAGGCCTCCGATCAAAAGCTTTTTGAGGAGCGTGGAGCCACCTCTTTTATTGCTGACGTTGACGACCGAGAGGTTGAACTCATAATTCCTATGTCCCAAAATATCTCCTGGGGGGGGGACATTTTTCTTCGAACCTCAGTACAGAATCACAAAGAAGTGTTCTAGATGACAGAAACCACATCATTTGAGAATTGGCAACAACAGTAAGGACTAAAATGGATATCACATGTAAACCAAAAAGAAAATGAAGATGTTGCTATTCCATACTACATCGAACAAAAGGTTAGGAAGGTAACCGTCGTCAATGTTGTAAAGGGCTATAACTGTCATTTTCTTGAAAAAAGAGTTTTAAGAGAAATATTTTTTATAAATTTCAATCGACAGTAATATTGTCTGCTCAGTCAATGAACACGGAATGTTTCCATATAAGGAAACGATTATTACTACCATTAGAGTTGAGAACAGATACTACAATTTGATCCCAACCTGATGGCCAGGGAGTGGAGAAAAGCGTAACTCTAGTAGTACTGGTCTTTCAATAAATGAATATTGAAGGTTTCCGCATAAGAAAACGGCTAACATTATCATTAAATATGTGGAAAGCAGATGCTACACTTTGATTCCAGCCTAACGACGAGGGAACGAAAAAAAAAAGAAAAAAAAAGAAAAAAAGAAGCATAATTCTACCTATCTACTCGTTCAATGAACGTCGAAAGTTTCCTCATAAGGCTGTTATTACCATTAGAGATGAAAACAGATACTACAATTTGATCTCAGCCTGATGCCCAGGGAGTGAAGAAAAAAGCTACCCGATTAGCTCTGGCTGTTCGGTCAATTAAAGCGAATGTTTTCTCACAAGGAAACGGCTAATATTAACATTACCATTAAAGCAGTCCTTAGTGTGACATCGATGTTAAAACATGCGGAAGTGCTTATGTTAATGCTGCACGATGGAAATCCAGTGCACTGACAAGTGTTGTTGCTGCCAAGTTTAGTCGAGTGCAACATGAAAAGAAGAAGCGGTGTGTACTGACGATAAAGCATGTGACTATCGAAACATCGCACTTTACGATGCATACCCTTGTATATGCCGTTCCACATATGATCCCACGAAAGCCAATAATGTATGTTAATGAAATGAACTGTGGAATTTGTAGCAAAGAGTGCAAATCAAATCGTGCTCAGACCCTGCGCATATGGGCACATCATGCAGGAAATTAGAAAGGAACTATCTCATATAAACGTGAAGAAAAAACGTGTATGCTCCCAGTGTAGAAAACAGGTTAAGTCAATATCTGGGCTCAACGGCCATTTTCGCAGTCACAAGAAAAGCAAGATTTAATTTTTTTTTTCATGGCGATCCTGGAACAAAAATTGGTCAGCTATCACTTATATTTTTTTTTTTTTAAAGAAGATTGCTGAATACCAGAGATAGCGCATTTGTAAATATGAGCAATGTGGTGAGAAATCAACATTGCATGGTGACTGGCTGTTTTGCAACTTAAACGATCATCAGATACGAACGATCAGATGGTCTCATCGTCACTTAAGGCGTGAAACTGACAATCACCATGAAGCGTTGATTTCGATGTCCACACTTCTATAGATAATCAAATATGCTGTAACAGTAGTTTGGATATTTTAAAGAGAAACCATGGTTGTATTTGGCAGCATTGATTCCTCATTGAGAAGGAATACACGTTACAATACAATAAATTTATCTTTGAAAGATTCCCGCTTTTCAAGGCGTGTAATTCCAACAGATGTGGTTGATTGCAGCCGTCACTTTTTATAAATGTAAACTGGAAACGGAGCAGTCAACAACACAACAAATACACATACAATAATGATATTGGTTAAAAATTGCTATATTTATTGGGGAAGAGTTCTCGATATAGGAGTCAGCGTTTGTAAGTATGGCTGATGGTCGCTTAAAGTGTGAAACTGAGAGTCGATATGCAGTGTTGACTGCTATGTTCACATTGTTTTTGCAGACAAAAGTGATTTGAAAAAAGACAAAAAAAAAAAAAGAAAAAAGTAGCCTGGTATGTAGTTGCGAGCTGTGTTTCGATCTGAAAATCTTTTAATGTATAATTCTCGATCTATAGAAATAACCCGAATATCATGTACTAACAAGGATACTAACAAAATACTTTTTCTTTCTTCGTCTGATCGCAGGCGTATTGGTGAACCTAATGATGAATAAGCCTTTTTCCCTGGATTTGTATGTACACACACACAGGTAAAGGTGCGCGCGCACATACACACAGGTAAAAGACACGCGTGCGCACACACATAATAATAGTTGCCGACTCGTATTCGAGGATACCAGTCTACTAGGCCGGCTAGCCAATCCCTATCGAAGACTCTCGCTCAGGCACATTTGTGTTCAACACCCACAGAGCAAACCTGTGGTTTATGAATAATCATAGATTGAGGAATTGCGCGTAAGTGAATGTAAGGAACGCGACTGAAATTCGAACTCGGCACTCCTATTTCGATTCGCTCTCCATTACCCCACAAATCATTATATCAGACTAAGAGTAGGTAACTGTGTGACAAAATGCGAAGAGACGAAACGTATTGCAAGAATGCCTCCACTATTTATTTCTGCACATTTTTGTTTTTCGTTAGTCCTTTTATCTTTCTTTTTTATTTTTTTTGAATTGGGGCTAAAACAAGCAATGTAAATTCATGGGGAGTGGGGAGATTTTGATAAAATATTTTTAAAAAACAAAACGTTAAACCGAACGCAGACACATTATCTCTTTCTCTGTATTTACCCGAAATCTGCCCACAAGGCGGGATGTGGCACAAGGCAAGGTTTTTACGTGGAGTTTTCTGAGCGCGTACTTTCGAGCAAAAGTTCCACGTAGACCTCGGATAGACGGAGTTGGGCATGTGTACTACCTCCTAAGACAAGAGACTGGCCCTTCGACATAACCTCGTCGGGGTCCCTTTCTGCCCGGAGGCAAAGTGGTCGACAAGAGAGGAAGCCTATCCTCTAAAGATTTTCTAAGTGTAGCTTAGATGTGGCACAAGGCCGAAAGTATGCGGCACCCAGTGAGGATCGAACTCGGTATTCAGTCGTAATTGACCTAGCGAGCCAAGCTATTACGTCACGTCGAAGTTATTATTATTATTATCATCTTCCTCATATACAGTGAGTGGGGAACAAATATTCGTACAGAAACAAATTTTTAATTTATTATATTTCCAACTGATGAATAAACATAGTTTTCATATAATTAACTGTACACAGATGCATAATAACTCAATATGCATAGAAAAAATAAAAAATAAAAAAAAATAAATCCCATTTATCAATTTTAATGGGTGAAAAAAGTATTCGTACAATACAAAAAAGAATACATAATCTTTATTTAATACAGTGTAACCCGGATATAAGAGAGTTGTCGGGACCGGAGAAGAAGTCTCTTATATCCGGGTTTGGTCTATTTTATATACATTAACACAGGCTCTAATTTGGGACCAGAGAAAAATCTCTTATATCCGGGTTACACTGTACAATAAATTAAAAATTTGTATGTGTACGAATATTTGTTTCCCCCCACCACTATATATGCAGGGCTATAATAATATTTTATGTATAATGGACTCTTCCGTCTTGTAAAAATTACAGTTAAAAAAGGAGAGAGAGTCCGTCATCGTCTATATTTTGTATAAATAGACCAAGAGTTCAAAAAACTTCTCAGGCTGGCCCACTTCTGAAAGTCTGAACTATTATTAGAATTTAATTCGAAATATTTTTTTTTTTTTTAAGGTTGAGTCGAGGATTTCTCGGCATCTTCCATCGTACATACGCTACCCACGTTGAGATTTTTACACCCTGAAAGAGTGGTGGATGTAAAAAAGAAAGAGAAACGGAGTTTCAAACAGTGAATGAGGTGGTGGGGGGGAATAAAAAAAAAAAAGAGAGTAAGAAAGAAAGATTAAAAAGTAGACAGAGACAAAACGATAGACAGGTGGGACAAGGGTAGAGCGAAAACAGGGAGAGATAGGAATATATATATATATATATATATATATATAGAGAGAGAGAGAGAGAGAGATGTGACAGGAAAATTTGGGGGCAGCAATAGAGAGAAAGAGAGAGAAGCAAGTAGAGGGAGAAGAAACAGAGAAAGATACAGAATTAGACAGAGAGGTGGAGAGAGAGAGAGAGAGAGAAAAAAGAAAAAAATTAAGAAAAAAAAAAAACAATAATAATGTGTGGGAAAATATTAAAAAAAAGAAAAAGGGAAAAGAAAATTGGGAAGAGAGAACAAACGATGAAATCCATCCACAGTCATCCCATCAAACCACAATATTTCCATCCCCGCTTTTTTACGCTTACAACAAATGCCATTTATCAAACCGTGGGTAGCGAAAAAGGCACGACGTCAGAGATAGCGATGGCCACATCCGTTTAACAAGTAGGAAACTAACCAATAAGTCACTTTTTTTTCTCTCCACGGACCGCCAAATAAAACAACAATAATAAATAAATAAAACTCTTCTTTTTCACAATAGAAAAGGGAGGGGCACACTGTTCTCTGGGTGTGGTAATGGATTTCACAGTTTTGCAAATAACTTGGTCGGCATAATGTTGCAAATTCCATCGTTTTTACTTACCATTCGTTATTTAGACGAAAGGCCAAGATGGTACTCGTGTAGTTGGGTTAAGTTCTCAGTTTCATTTGGAAACGATTGGGAACACACCTAACACTCATCAACGTCGTCATCAATCCTAGGATCGGCTGTGGTCGTAGTGCCGCGGTGCAACTGAGCACTTGACCAGTTCCCTCCACCTATGTGGAGTTGAAAGCCGGAGAGGTATTTATTCACGTGGAGCGTGTTTTGGGTAAGTAAACTTGCGCGGAGTCCATCCTTTTGCAGGTCAAACCACGGCTTATATCCGTTAACATATAATCGTCTTTGACTCGCACACGTGGCGGTTGATTCCATCGTTGGGGTGGGGGGAGATCTGTTGTGACCGTTGACCTTACAAGAAGGCGCATATCTACCCTTTGACGTCTTGTTTTTAAACCTACTAGTGTCTTGCCAGTTTCCTCACCGGTGAGGGAACAGGTTCAGTCAACAATGACCAGACTATGCAGCAGATAGTAAGTTACACTGTAGCAGAAGCACTATGCTCATGTCATTATTTAACACAAAATTGGTTGTTTACTTTCATCAGTCCCAATGTGCTTACAACTTGTTGGGTAATTTCAACAGAATCGGTCTGAAGTGAGAGAATATAGTGTCATATAGGAAGAAAATGAGTAACTACCGACACCGAGGCTCAACCGTGACACTCTGGACTATAATAACAGGTATATAAATAGCGGTGTCAGGCTACTGACTGCAGTGATTATTGAGTGTGTATTGTGTGGAACTATCCAGTCGAATTAGTGTGAAGCATTGTGTGGAACTATCCAGTCGAATTAGTGTGAAGCATTGTGTGGAACTATCCAGTCGAATTAGTGTGAAGCATTGTGTGGAACTATCCAGTCGAATTAGTGTGAAGCATTGTGTGGAACTATCCAGTCAATTAGTGTGAAGCATTGTGTGGAACTATCCAGTCGAATTAGTGTGAAGCATTTGTGGAACTATCCAGTCGAATTGGTGAAGCATTGTGTGGAACTATCCAGTCGAATTAGTGTGAAGCATTGTGTGGAACTATCAGTCGAATTAGTGTTAGTGTGGAACTATCCAGTCGAATTAGTGTGAAGCATTGTGTGGAACTATCCAGTCGAATTAGTGTGAAGCATTGTGTGGAACTATCCAGTCGAATTAGTGTGAAGCATTGTGTGGAACTATCCAGTCGAATTAGTGTGAAGTATTGTGCGTCGATGATTTGGGTTTTGATTTAAGATTTACCGGACGTTAAACCGAGCCGCGCTACTAACAAGATATTCACTGAAATGGTTAATTGGTTTGAAATTATTAATTATTCTTTGTTCTTGTTAAGTATTTATTTTCGGTTGTAGTTAAATACTGTTTTTTTTTTAGCATTGAATTAATCTATCGCTACAACAACAACATACAAATAACTTCGTTGCCTTTATTACTATTTTTCAAAAGTGTGGTTTCAAAGTAAAAAAAATAATCTTACTTCAACGTGAATGGTAATTTAAAAGTGGCACGTCTCTTCGGGACGTGGCTGATCATGACACTCCACAGACTACTTTCTTTTATTATGTATGAAATGCTATGCACTCTTGGGAAACACAGTAGAGTGGTTTCCCGCTGCCTTCTACACTATTTTTAATTTAGAGTAGGCCTTCTCCTAGACTGACGGTATTTTAAATCAATGGCGATCTTCAAGGAAGATTATACGTGTAAACACGTTTTTTTTTACAAACAGGTCACGTTTATAGGAATTTTTTCTCTGGGAAAGATTTTATATATATATATATATATATATATATATATATATACACACACGTATGTATACGCACACACTACTGTTCAAAGTTTGAGGTCACCTCTGATAATTCTTTTAAATTGGCACAAAACGTAGTTAAAAGAAAGCATTTATGATTAAATTTTGCTCTCGTCAAAATAGCCTACTTTATTCTTGGTTACTGCATTCCACATATTTTGGCATTCGTTGCAAAAGTTTCTCAAAGTATAAGTTTGATTGATTACATTCTTTTTTTTTCAATAAATCTAAAAGCTCTTTTTCATTCTTCTGCCAAGTTCACCCCATGCTAATTCTGGGTGTAGCTTCAACCTTTTGAGCAATAGCATACATATACATTATATAAATTAGAAACAAATTACACGCAGCGGCGTGTGTTAATCGCTGTCATCAGTGATAATATACCAAAACTTCGGTTTTTTAATTATATATATAAAAAAAATTAAATCCATTAAAAAAAAAAAAAAAAAAAAGGTCGATTTTTCCCATTTCTAAGGCAAAAGCTTTTGTGTGTGATCTTTTTGTAGTGAAAATGACTGAGGTAGAGTCATCGAAATTTTATGGTAGTGCGAATGGCCGTATGATGTGCATTATCTCATGTGATCCACGATTCGGGAAAGATCTTCCATGTATGATATAAAGCAAAGGTTAGCGGTAAAACTTGCAAGCCACTGGTCCTGGTTTATCCACAGATTTTCGTCTCTTGAATAGGATTTTAATTTCGTTCAAACAACACCCGCTTTAAATAAAGCGGGTATTTTTAGTTGAAAGTCAGATACGAGGGTCGGGCATGAGGTTGAAACTGTACTCATTACAGCAGTTATAATATCGCTCGACTATCTTAACTGTTGTTGGATTCACTACAATGACGAACTCGTGCTTACAAAACATTGCACTACCTTAGGAACTCATAGTCACTGTGCTTAATGTAGTCTGGTACAAGGCCATCGTAGTGGGTAGGAGACCTTATTTATCAGTCAATTTTGTATGGATGGCAATATTGGGGAAAGAATTTTAGTGATTAGTGCTCATCAATCTTCCTTTTTCCCCCGCTACGTTTGTCAGAATTGAAACCTTTTTATTTTTTTGCTTACGGCCATATTGCATTGTAACACCGGTTCCTGTACACTCACCGAAGTTTAAAAAAAAAAAAAAAAAAAATTATCGTGCCACTGCAAGTGATTCAAATGAATGAGTGATAGCATGTTTGAATTTTGAAGTTGTGTTGTCATATCCTGCTATGGCAGCAGAAAATGACCATGACTTAAGTTAAATGGTACAGCAGAGGAGCCTTGAAAAACAATGCAGCGAAAAGGAAAGTAATGAATAATTCAGTGTATTAAGAGGTTAAGCAACGCAGAGCCTGGTCAGTAACCAGATGGATGACCGCTTAGGAAAACCAGGTGCTGTAAATTTGGATGCGCGAATGGTGTAATGGATAGTAGCCAGGAATTGTCAATCGAAGATCCAGTTGGGTTCGTTATAGTAACGCGCGAATACCTTTGGAAATGTTATGAATCCACCTCTTCTCCTCCATCTATGGGCTAAATCACTTTTATCTCCGTCCACAACAAACATCAGTCAATCTAAAAATATTTTCTGGCTTCAACGAACCTACAAATGGTTGATAAGCCGTAGAAAAAGAATCAATCAATGAAATACTGATTAGCTACACGGGTATATCTTTTAGATTTATTTACATTCTCGAGAATATAAACGTATAGAAACTACAGTGTCCACAAAGTGAGGGATCAGTCTATATATTGACTGTAATGTTGAATTGACCCCTCACTTTATATTCACTGATAATTTCTTGGTGGTTGATAAACTGTAGAAAAAGAATCAATCAATGAAATACTGATTAGCTACACAGGTATGTCTTAGATTTATTTACATTCTCGAGAATATAAACGTACAGAAACTATAGTGTACACAAAGTGAGGGATCAGTTTATATATTTATTTTGATATTCTAATTAGTTAGGAATCTACCTAGTCTCCTCCCAGCTATGAGTTAATTAGTAAGACATATCACTAAATCAAAAAAAAAAAAAAAAAATTAAAAATCTTACATTCTAAAAATATTTTACCAAGAATTCTAATAAAATAAATAAATGAAATAATACGAAAATACGGGTGATAATTTCAGTTTTCCTATTTGAAATTTCTTATAAATCTTAATTATCCAGTTAATGATTGAATAAGCGCATGGCGAGTTCTACGATAATTAAATATCCGCAGTAATTCCGTTAAATATTTGAGCTTAATAACTTCAACAAAATATTACATTAACAATCATACATATGAATACTGGTCGTAATTTTAAGTAGTAAGGGGGTACAAATGAAAATATTTGAAATAAATAGTGCTTTCCATTTCAGTGAAAAAGTCGTTAATCTTAGATTCTTTCATTTTCTCACTGAAACCAAGTAGCGTCTCTAATATGTCTTTTCCGTTTTTCCATGCGATTAAAACGGAATAGTTCATTATTTATGAGTTATTGGCAGGGCGTGACGGTAATAATAATAATAATAATAAAAACGGTGCCTCCTTGTTGATATGGCAGTCCCTGCTGACTGCAATGTATCTTTGAAGATATTCAAAAAGCTGTCAAAATACAAGGACTTTGAAATAGAAATCTCGAAAATGTGGCATATGGGAACATCAACAATCCCTGTTGTAGTTGGAGCACTAGGACTGGTTGGAAAAGATTGCAGTAGACTAATTGAAGGGATTCCTGGAAGTTCATGCCTCAAGGAGATACAAAAAATTGTTCTGACAAGTACAGCCCACACTTTACGAAGGGCTTTCTCTATGTAATTTTTTTTTTTTTTTTTTGTCAGTGGAAAGTGTTATGATGTCATCTCTAACCTTAGGTCCTTGGGCGGGACCCGGAAAGTAATGTGTAAACGCCAGAAATCAAAGAAAATAAAAATAATAATAAATTATGCATTTTCCTTTTTGGTTTAGGCTTGTTTACGGAAAGACTTGCACAAAAAAAGCAGATGATAAGCATTTAAAAATATTTCTTTAAATCTTGAAAATTTCTTAATAGAGCAGCGTCTGGTATAAGGCCTCAGTAGAGGAGCACGAGGAGTGGATCGAACGAGTTCGTCATGCGAATTGGCTTCCGAGATGCTAATCACCCTTCCATGTTAGGGCATTTACTACCGTTTTTTTTTTTTTTATTTATTTCACCGAAAGAAAAAAAAAATATCCATTACGGTTTTTCCAATAATGGAAAAAGCGTAATTCTGATTAAGATTTCGTTGACGCTTAATTAAAGAATGAAAAAGAAAAAAAAAAAAGAGATTAAAATAAATTCAGAATAAATATATAACATGCAATGAGTCATCACTTGATTCAATTTATTCTATCCACCCACCGCCTAGCGAGAGACCTAAACCATGTTAGGGGGCGCTAGTTTTCTCCTTGCGTTCCATCACTACAAAATCAAAGGCAAGAGATGAGAAGCTATGACTTTATTGGAATTTCTCATCGTCAGCCATTTCCCCAAGATTTCAGCATTCGTCATCTCGCAGCTACGCATCATTGAATCGTTCCGCTTCGTCCGCACAGCCTTACTAAGAAGGCATACAACTTTAATGACCAATAAAACGGCGCCGGTGCCAGCTAAAATACTAATGACCTTTGACACAGTGATCCGTTAAAGGTTAGGCTCATACATCCGCCCCGTTTTTTTTGCAATAGTTCTGCTCGGTTAGATACGAAACTTTGGATATGCTATTTTTTTTCAAAATGGCGAATACAAATAGAAAAAAGACGAATGCAAGAAGAGTCCGAATAGCAATAAATATAAATTGAGAGAAGGGAAAATAAAATTAAAAAAGCATTATAGCAAATGCCCAAGATATATATATATATATATATATATATATATATAATAAAAAGATATATAAAAATAAATTTTAAAAATTCTCCTTCCTCTCTCTAAACTCGACCATGTCTCTCACACTATTCCTCATCACCTTGTATGTCAAATTATATAAGCTTAATACTGCCCGTCAAAAGTGTAAATTTTAAATTCATTTTACCTTTTGAAAGTGAAGTCTGAAGATCCAGAGAAAAATAAAATTCTCTGGTGAAAAATTATTACAAATGGAGACGTAAAGTGGTCTGTTTTTCTTTAAATTATATCAGAAATGGAAAAAAAAAACGTTAAAGATACATTATTTCGGTTATAATTTATTTCGTGAATATTTTTATATTCATCTCTTCAGATCGAAATTTCTTAATAAATGGACACAATCCATCCGGAAAAATATACTAGATTAGCAGAAGAAGAAAGGGGGAGAGGAAGAAAGAAAAATAAAACATAAAAAATGGAGATGGGAGAGTCCTTGTGAAGGAAAAGGATATATTTTATTCCTCACCGGTAGCACGACTGAGTTTCATGCACAACGTAATCTTCAGGTGCTGAAGGATTGCGTTGAAACAACTATTCGTGCTAACGGTGGGGGATATAAATATATATATATATATATATATATATATATATATATATATATATATATATATATATATATATATATATATATATAGCTCTGTTATATTATAAATAACTCGAACCAGAGTTTATCAAGTCCAACACTCAATACGTGATATCTTATACAAAATAATAAAAAAGTTTTTATCTCAATATCACAAGAAAACCCTTTTCCTATATCTTTGTTTTTCAAAACTATATATATATATATATATATATATATATATATATATTCAAAACTGTTTATATATATATATATATATATTTCAAAACTGTTCTTTTCTTTATATATATATATATATTCAAAACTTTTCTTTTTTTATATATATATATATATATATATATATATATTCAAAACTGTTCTTTATATATATATATATATATAATGATACTTCAAACGTCACTGTTAGCCAATACCAGGTTTTGAAATAAATGCATCGTTTTTATTTTAAACAGTGCGCTGCATCGCGTCCATCGGCCTGTGCACGGAAGAAAAAAATGTGAAAATTGAAGATTGTGCTCTCTTGTCAGGATTCGAACCCGAATACTCCACCCGTAGGAGAAACCAATGGGGCGTCTATTTCAAAAAACGGGTATTGGTTTAAGGAATGGGTATTAAAAAGCGAGAATATAACAATTTTACTGCCCCCAAACCATTAAAGATCAAAATTGACGGGAAAACAAGAGGCCGGAAGAGAGTTATGCTTTAACAGACAATGGAAGATCTGACATCGAAATCCAGTGGCGTATTAAAGTAACAAAAGACGTCCCCGCAAAAAGCTAAAAGCGAATCTGAAGAAGCAAGAAAGCGGTACTTGAAGCAAAGAAAAGAGTGCTGAACTGCAATTGAATATCAGTCCTCCAAAATGACAGTGAATGTTGGACAATTCCCTCACTGAGGAAAAGGAAGCTTGAGCCAGTAGACATGTTCTTCTACAGAAGGAGATTGAGAATACCATGGTCGGAGCATGTGAGGGACGAGAAAGTTCTACCAAAAAGCACACGTCCTTAAAAAATCACAAAAAGAGTTTAAATTCCTTTAAATACATTAAGAGGAAAAAGATCTTGGAGAATTTGGCACTCACATGACACAATGAAAGCAAAACAGATATAGGAAAGAAGTGAGTCACCTACCTAACAACCTTGTGAGCATGAATGTTACATCAAGGAGTTAGATGGATAGTAAAAAAGACAACAAAAATTGTCAAGAAAAAAATAGAAAGTTGTGGGGAGCCACGATCGCTCATGACCTGAATGGAGACTATTGGGCACGAACAAGATGGTTTGGTTTGTTTTGCTTCACGGCATATCAGTCTTATTTCTGGTAATATTTTTTTCCAAAAATGTATTGCTGGTAATATTTTCCTCAAAACCTTCTGATCATAGGCCTTGCTATCGGATGTAGTTTATCGTCTTACTCAGAACGACACAAACAAAAACATTGTAAAACAATAACATCTTTAGAGATTTTATAAGTACACAGTGATTGCCTATTTAGTTAAAAGGTCTGTCACCCTTTGGCGATACGGGTAAACTTTCACCTGTAAAAGATACGAAAGAATACAATCGATTAAGAGAAAAATACCCTCTTGCAACATTTGAATCAAGGGTGCATGGACAGTTTAATTTATGACAGCATGAATGTCATAAAATAGAGACGGATTTGTAACTGGATTCAAGAAAATGCTGGTTGTGCTGGTGAAAACGTTTCTGTATCGGTGATTTGAGCCAATGACGGAAGGCCGCTTTGTCTAAAAGTGGGTATGTCTTGCCAAAAATACTTGAAGCCTTAGAGAACAACGTGGATTTTATGACGACACAGACTGCACCTATCAGTGGTGTATCAAAGTTCACGGCCTAGATGCTTGATTACTGGCAAGAAGCATATATAATTCATTAATAGCTCAATGCAGTCCATAATGTCTCATCTGTGAATATTGGTTTGAGTGGATTAATATGAGTTGAATACAATAGATCTACATCGATAATGACAGAGTAAGGACGATAAAACAGACAAAATTAGATGGAGAGATATCATCGACAAACCGAGGTAGAGAGATGAACAAAGGACAAAGATGACAGGAAGCGTGGAGGGGGAAGAGAGAGGGAGAGGGAGAGAGAGATGATTGAGATAAATGGAGAAAGGGAAAGAGAGACGGAAAAAGTAAAATTAAAGGAGGAATGGGCAGATTTAAAGAAAAGGATAAACGGAGATGAACAGAGATAGACACACAGAAAAGGAAGGAAAGAGCAGAGATAGCCAAAAATGGGAAGGAATAGACAAAGGTAGATAGAAAGGAAGGAACAGAAATGGAAAAGAAGGACACAGAAAAGTAGGAAGGAAAAAAACAGAGAGATAGATACAGATAGGAAAAAGGAAGGAAGGCTGGGACAGAGATAGATACAAATGATGGAATAGAGAGAGGTAGATAGAAAGGAAGCCACAGGGCAGAGGCAGATAGAAAGGAAGCCACAGGGCAGAGGCAGATAGAAAGGAAGCCACAGGGCAGAGGCAGATAGAAAGGAAGCCACAGGGCAGAGGCAGATAGAAAGGAAGCCACAGGGCAGAGGCAGATAGAAAGGAAGCCACAGGGCAGGGCAGAGAAAGGAAGCAGGGAGAGGCAGATAAAGGAAGCCACAGGGCAGAGGCAGATAGAAAGGAAAAGGAAGGCAGATAGGGCAGAGGCAGAGGCAGATAGAAAGGAAGCCACAGGGCAGAGGCAGATAGAAAGGAAGCCACAGGGCAGAGGCAGATAGAAAGGAAGCCACAGGGCAGAGGCAGATAGAAAGGAAGCCACAGGGCAGAGGCAGATAGAAAGGAAGCCACAGGGCAGAGGCAGATAGAAAGGAAGCCACAGGGCAGAGGTAGATAAATAGCTACATAGTACGAAACAGAAACGAAGGAATAGCAAAGATAAATAGAGATGAACATAGAATGAGACTGACAGACAAATAGTAGATACGAATAGATTCAATTATATAGAGAAAAGAAAAGCATTATTGTGATGGATGTGAATAGACGATGATATTTAAACATAAGTTTTCATAAAATATATATAGATGCATACCCAAATCAAAACAGACGAAGACTTATACAGATGGGCCCAAAATGTAGGAAAGCTTTGTGATAGAATGAATCTGATGAATCGGAGCAAAGAGTAATGTAAATATTTACAGAGATATCATTTATATCTATCCTTTTATATCGTTATTTCCCCCCCTCCCTCATTATATATATATATATATATATATATATATATATATATATATATATATGCGGTACTTATTGGAAAGCGCTGAATATCAGTGATAGAGCTAACATACTTAGTTTTACTGAAGTGAGTTTATAATCCTGGGTTTCACGCCCCGACGATCGCAAGGGCGTGAAACCCAGGGTCACAAAATCACATCAATACAATTAAGTGTATATATATATATATATATATACAAATATAGGATTGGTGTAAAACCCTTTATTCTGCATATACGGGGTGTAACAACATAATTGTCCAAATAGTGTTACACCATAATTATCCCTACCAGAAAATGCTTAATACAATAAAAAATAACACCCTTTATTCTGCATTCAACACCATCATTTGATAAGACGCCAGAAGTATTGAAAAAAAAATGTTTATTTTTGTAGTGATTTTGTAACATATTTGTGTTATAATTTTCAAATAACTAATTGCGTATATATATATATATTATATACACACGTATGTATGTGTGTGTTTGTTTAAAATGCTCAATATCAGGGATGACGCGTATGTAAATATAAAAGCCGACATTGATGTCAACACCCAGAGACGACAGTGGTTTGGTTTGGTTTATTTTGTTTTACGGCATATCAACCTCAATGTGTTGTTTAATGCCGACAACATTTTTAGGATAGATTCGTATGAATAGAATATGTATTCTTTGGTTTAGATTGGTTTAGTTTATTTTGTTTAACGGCATATCAACCTCAATGGGTTATTTACTTCTGTCAAAAAATTGTATGGCAGGTAATATTTTGTTTTGCCAAAAATCTGTTTCTGTTAATATATTTCCTTCAAAATTGTATTGCTGGTAATAATTATCTATTTACCCATAGCTGGGACCCTAACAGGTGCTATCATTCCGGGGCAGGGTGGACCTGGGAACACCAGCAATTAAGAGGTGGTTCCACGCTCCTCAAAATCTCCTGATCTATAGATACACATATATAAAAATTAAGTTAATTAAAAAAAAAGAAAAAAAAAGTCCTTGATAATAGGGAATAGAATAACCGAAAGCGTTAGGATATATAAAACATTTGTACATTTTTTTTTTAAACATTTTATGTCCAGAAAAGAAAATCATTTTACGAATGCAAAAAAAAAAAAAAAAAAACACTGAATAAAAAGCTTAAACGCAGTATATTGTATGTCGTCTCATGACACTTGTATGCACCAGAAATATTGCAAGAGACACTATTTTGTATCACAAAGTCTCACGCAATGAAGCGATACCCAGACCTCGGTGAAGATCGCGTGAAAGTTTTAGTAATGTCATTGGATATTTCTGTGAAATATTTTTACTCAGACCAAGGTGCTTTTTTTTCTGCTATCAGATTCCTTGTTCTTGGGGTGTGAAGCATTTTGTGTCATTTCAAGTTAAGGTACCTTTCTTATATCGTCTTTATTATTATTATTTTCTTTTCCTTGGGCGTAGTTCACTCGGTTCTGTGCGTGATTCGGAGTGGGAGAGATCGTTGGCTTATACCGGTTTTTGTAATTTCAGCAATTGTTATTAATTTCAGTGTTTAAGAAAAAAAAGGCAAGGATGTCAACTCGCATGCATCCACTAAAAATAACATTTATATTAATAAAAATACACACACACAATATATATATATATATATATATATATATATATATATATAAAAACAGTTTATAAAATGAATTGAATAGCAATGTTAATGTGATTAATGGCGAAATCACTTCGCTAACAGGACTTAATGACACATTAACTTCCTATCAAATCTTTGAATAATAAGATCGGTATATTCGAGTTGTTGTCAGATGGAAAACATGTCAAGTACTTTCGACAATATCAAATTTGTCATCTTCAGGGCGCAATTTCTCCATACATAGGCAAACACCAAGGCAAAATATGTGTAATACATTCATAATAAGATGGTTACTACATTATGCGAAGACACTCCAGCTTTATCAATAGTGCAAAAGAGAGCAGCTGAATTTAGGATGAGAAGGGAGAGTCTTGAAGCAACTGCCACCAACGAGTAAAACATTGATAGTGTTCACCATATGGTGATGGATGACAGGCGATTGACTATATTTCACTCTCCCTATTCTTCTGATTTGACTATCATCTGTTCCACAACATGAAAAATACCTTGGCTGTGAACCATTATCGTAGTGATGACGTTATATTTGCTGTTGATGACCTTTTTGACCAAGAGGATGAAAAGTTTTCTTTGAACGCTCAGATGACAGTTTACCTGGTAAGCAATAATGCAGTTATTAATAAGAAGAGTTGGAATTAATATATGCAAGATTTCACAGCTGTAGCATCACTCCTTCATAGTCAGCCACTGGACTTTTCAGTCCACCTCCGTATATAAGCAAACGCGGATCTTTATTTAGGAATATTCTTGTGAAGTTATTGCTTATCCTTATAATTTAAACCTCAACAAAGAGATCAAAATTTTCTCACAGAATACATTTTAGCCAAATGAATATAATTCAATTTTAACCAGACATTTCTTTGAAAACATTAACATGTTCATGAAACATTGAATAGCAATTATTAGAGCCAATGTGTTTTAAAACAATTTTTTTCTAAGCGGCAGGACAAAAATTTAACTGTAACAAAAAAGTGAGATTGTTTACAGAAATTATGAAGTGGTATTAGAAATATTTTCTTAGAAATGAGTATTGTTGCGGGTTGTAACTGAGTGAAAATGTATCAGAAGGTAAAATTATGTAAGGCAAAGTTTATGCGTGCTTATGCGTTATCCCACAATATGTAGATCAAATAAAGAATATAAGGACAATTTGTATTGCAAGAAATTACTAAAAACACAGTGGTTAGAGATCCAACAATAAAGAGATTTTTATATATACAATAGATATACATGCAAGGATAACAAAATGTTTGTTGTGTCAATTGCGACAAGGTTGTGAAGAATGTTCATGCAGAAATTTGGTCAATAAAAGTTACTGGTTTTGACTTGTTAGTGAAATTAAAATAATTTGGTTTTTGCAAGGAAAAATCTCAAATGTCTTCGTTCAAATATTAGTGTTTATGTGTGTGTTATTCTTAGTTAGAATTTAAGTTGTGAAAAGTTGTTTGCCTTTAACTGTTTGGCTAAATTGATGAATTGTACAATTACTGTTTGTGTAGTGAAAACATTCACTTTTTAAGTCAATTGTAATTTGATTACCACGCGGACAATGGTCGTTTGAGTGCTGTGTTGAGAATTTTGAAGTGATTTTGAGTCAGTGAATTGACACGCGTGAAGTTTGGTAGCATCTCACGAAACTTGATGACTGACTTGAATTGAGTCATGTGGTTGTTATATAGACTTTGGTGTCTAAAAATCGGCTCCAGGGAGCTTCGGCGGGAAAAAAGGATCTGTTTCGACTTTGCTACAGTTTCGTGTTTCTTAACCAATAGAAGATTGAATTTACTGAAACGAAGTGGTGATTGGTTAAGGTTTTTTTTTAGGGAAGAATACATCTCACCGAAAGGGGTGGAAGGCTAATATGGAAGATTCCGCAATATCACCTTTGGGAACAAAAGGATTAACGATTTATCGATGATGCAGTTATGAATCAATACATATCTACATTTCCTCTATCTTTTTTTTTTTTAATCAATTCACATTAAGCAAGGCGATAATACCACTAAGGCGTAAGGGGCAAAAGAGAATGAAAAAAATCTGACTATATTTATGAGATGAGGCATTGTAACTATTTAAACTATTTACATCGTTCTGACTGCTGCCCTCATCTGTATTGCCGGGACACATGGCCCAATGCATAAAAGCGTTGGTTGAAGTAGACCAAAAAAGTGACTTGACCCAAAGAATTGTGAGTTCAATACCTGGCCAGAACAGAGGGAACAAAAACTTAGAGAATTGAGTTACTAAAGGGAATTAACTGAAACTGAGATACCCAGAAAAGGCATGGCACGTGACAATGTTCAGGAAGAAGTGGATAAGCGATAAAATAAAAAAAAGATTAGCGAGTCTTAACGGATACGAGTTACCTCCCCTAAACATAGCAATCAGAATGAGAACAACTTATTTTGTGTCGTGGATTAAATAAAAGTCTATGTTCGAAATTCCGAAAAAGGTTACTAAGTACGAAAGCAGACATGGAGTGTACAGTAACAGAAACTTTGTGAATATATTAATCAAGATGAACATGTCGGTCGAAATAACAAAACAATGATGATGATTCTTTCATTTAAAAAGTTCCGATTTAAATCATCTTTTCTTTCCTTTTTAATCATTTTAAATTCAAGAGTTATTCTTTCAAAGTTCATCTAGATACACATTCGTTTCGGCGCATAATTTTAGAAAAGGACAAAAAGCATGTCGGGATTGAAAATAGACACATGCAAAAAATGCGCATGCGTCAATAATGTCGTCTGGTAAATATTGACGACTTTGCACAATGTCGATTTTCTCATCGGAATGGATTTATATTAAACTCACCGAGGGCGATTTTAAATGCTATGACTGAAGAAGTGTGTCCGTCACGGCTACAAAAATGACAAATTTAATGAAGAACCTCTCTCAGCCCAACCGCCAAGATAATCAATAAACAGAGAGAGAGAGAGAGAGAGAGAAAAAAAAAAAAAGGTGGAGGAAGGTTGGAAGAATAATATAGAGGGAAAGAAAATGAACTTGTCTACCTTTTTTTTTCTCTCGAGTTCTCGCTTCCATTTTAGGAACTAACGTGTGAACGCCTTAAGAAGGAAATTAATCTAAAAGGTAGACGATAGAAATTGCGTTGTTGGCAAATGGTGGACGGGACCGCGAAAATCATGATAGAGTGTTGATTTTTATTTTATTTTTATTTTTTTTTTTGAATGTTGATTTTTTTTTTTTTCACCTCGGGCTTCTTTCCCGCCCAGACATCAGTTTCAGCTCTCCCATGTGCAAAATAACAAGCCATTCTCATCTGTAAACTGCTAAAAGAAAATGGGCGGCTATAACTATTACTATTCACTTTTTTTTATGTAACCTGTAATCTACTTCTACATGCCGTGTCCCTTCAGGACCTGGGCGATCATGGCTCTCTACATCATCTTGTCTTTCGTAGTTCTCAGTAAATTTGTCTTTATGCTATCTCTCCCAATCCTTGTTCTGTCAACTATTTCCACAAGGTTGTTCTATATATCGTGTCCTTTCAGGACGTGGGCGATCATGGCTCTTCACAACCTCCTGTCTGTTGTAGCTCCCAGTAAGGCTTGTCTTTATATTACTTCTTCCAATCCATGTTCTGCCAAACATTTACGCAAGCTCATTCTTCGTCTATGTACCGTGTCGCTTCAGAACATTGGCGATCATGGCTCTCCACAACATCCTGTTCAACGTTTGACTCCTTACCATCCATCTTTGTCTCTACTCTGCCATCCATTCAAAAATCTCATCAGGCTAGTTGCTCGTAATTTCCCCTCTACCCTCCCACACTCAAAACATCATACAAGCAGTGCTGGATTTACATACGGGCTGCAGCTCAGGGGACCCAAGACTACAGCGGGGCCCCAAAGCCCTCTTGTCTTTGGCCCCCAGATAAAACTAAACTAAAATATAAGGAGATTTATTTATTTTCAAAATTAATGCGGTTCCTCCTGTGAATTAATTTGAAACAATTTACAGTATTTAGGTCCCTCTAACTGGAGTGGCTCTTTTAAGTTCTATGAAGCACTATACATCATCTAAAAATATATCTTCGGTGGGGATTGGGGTGGCGAACATACGTAATGAAGGGCCCCACAAATTCTCTTAGAGCGTGGGCCTCTTTCAGCATAAATCCGGCTTTGCCTACAAATATTAAATTCTACCATCCATCCTCCATTATTTGTTCCAAAATTTTATGTAGGTCTTTCCGATTTTAAAATATGTCTTCATGTGCCATTTTCTTTAGAATTTTCACGTAGTTCGCGTTTTCTGACCATTCTAATGCTACGAGATTAAAATGAAATTTATATCTAATAAATGTCTGTTTTACAATCCTTTATAGCCAATGGGGAGAATTATGTAGGCAAATAATGTTTTTTTAGGTGAAAAATTACTCTTTCGTTGAAAAACATGAAATTCTCAGCTTTTGAAGTGCGGTAAGGAAGCAACCATCATTGAATTAATGAAATGGAACGTAGAATAAAAACTAATCATTACACAAGAAATATAATTGTACCTTTATAAGCAGAAAAGATAATATCTTCTTTACATACTAATTTTATCAAAATAATCTTTAAAATAAGTGAGATTTCACCAGTTGGACTTTCACTATTTTCGACCAATATTATGCTGTATAAACTAGAAAGGTTTGGAATACATAATCTTATTGTTATCCCTATATTTGTTGTAGCGTCTGTGGAATTAAATAGGGAGGATTATTTTCAGTGTGCCTTTCGTGTCTGTGAGAGGAGGCCCAGGTATTTGAAAACACATTCTTAGCGGGTCATAAATGGAAGACGACCTAACGTAATGACATGAGATATGTGCCAAGTTATAACATTCTTGTTCTCTTTCAGAGGGACTGAAAACATTAACATGGTAGCTTCCAGCATGATAGAGAAAATGAAATGACCCTGACCGCCAGCTGTAGAAGCACGGAGTTGGCCACTGACAAGAAATTTGCTTGGTGAAAAGGAGGACCGACAAGTGGTTCAGCGTGGCCTCCGCGGCGATACAGACCAAGTTGATGTCGTCTTGAGCCATGCCCCGCTGGCCTACGTCTCCCAGCATGACGTCAGCATCGCTAGCGACACCAGACTAAACTCACTCGCAACATGAGTGGCGAACAAGAGAATTGTCAAGATACCATCACCAGACTGCATATGATCTTCGTGTTCTTATTAACTTTATATATATTTATTAGTCAATTCACCCTAAGTAAGGCCAAGACGCCACCAAGACGTAGTGGGGTACTTACTTGTACTTGATGCGGCATTCACCCTGGGCGGATTGAGCAGGCTTCTTCCTGTTGTGAGAAGAAGATTCTTGGGATAAATTACAGAAGTAGGGTACCCAGGCCTACTCGGATAACGTTCTTGCTTGCCGCGGGGTTCCCACAGACGCAGAGACAGGAACGACCAGAAGCCGCCGGTTACCGATGCAGACGCTCCTTGGATTTTCACCAGAGCCCTTGTTAGCCGGCGTGTGTGTCAGACCTGTCCGCCTTGGGTGGCCCTACCAGGAACGAAGTTCCGGACGGCATAGCTCTGACACTACCGTTTTACACCCCCCACCGACTGTGAGGTAAGGGTTGGACTTTGGGGGCTTACAGTACCAGGTGTTCCCAAGCGGTCCCCCATCTAAGTACTGACCTGGCTCTACGATGCTTAACTTCGGTGATCTAACGAGAACCGGTGTTTTCAGCGTGATTTGACCGCTTACGGCTTAGTGGGGTGGGGGGAGGCTACTGGAAGTGAAAGAGAAGGAAAAGACTGGGAAAATATACTGACTTAATTTCCTATCTTCTTTTTAACAGCTTTCAATGCAGAACTGACCTTCTCCGTGACCGTTTACTTACCAAACCTGAAGAATCCAATCTCTCCCGCTGTTTGACTGTTGTGTCGGAAACCTATCACCCCTCTTGAAGATGAACTTGTCTGCGAACAAAGACTTTAAATAGTGGCATGCCAGTTGACATGACGGAAGGCAGATAGACCGAGAAGTTCTTAGCTGACCTAGTTATTGACTACTCAGGCGATTTCTGTACCTTTTTACCAACCTATTAAAACCCTTTTTATTGTTACGTGTTATTTGGCGTTTGTCTCTACTAACCCCAAATCAACATAACATCGACCCTTACTCAGACGGGCGCTATGAAGACTGAAGGAAAAACAGTACTACAATTACAGGCAGTAATATAACAGGTTTTATTAGTAGCTATTGGACTGAAAATTGCTGAAAGGATAGAGTCGGATAGGAAACGAAATGCTTTCATAAGCCTTTAATTCCCAGGAAAGTATTCAAAGATTTGTCTGCTTTTGTATAGATGAATAGAATGAAAGACACAATACAAAGCAACGATACATTATAAGAAATTGGTACTATCTAGCAGATTAAATTTACCCAAGTCATAAGCCAAAGTAAGCCTTTTCGGTCATGTTCAGAATAGCTTTACACGTGAGTTACATATGTGAGATGAACCCAGGAACGGAAGTAGCCCCCAGACGATATATTTGTCTCGAACGCTTGAATAGTCGGGCTGAGAATATTGTACACACCGAAAGGATAAGAAAAAAATATCTTTAGCTCGGGATAGAGATTCCCGCGGATGTAGATAGCTACAAAATTGCAACCGCGGATAGCACGCGCTATTCTGAAATGGCACACACACACACACACAAAATGTAATTTTTCATTTTTAAAGCATCCGTTATAGTGGATGAATATATAGCGCCAAAAATATTTTTATGATTATTAAAAGAAGTACAACTAAATTAATCGTATGTACGTCTGAAAGAACTGAATGGATAAAAAAAAAAAAAAAAAAAAAAAAAAAAAAAAATTCGCTTTATGAGAGTCAAGATGGTTTAAATATTTGTTAAATCCAGTGCACTACTTAAAAATACTGGTCCACTCGCAAAAAATAAGAAAAATTGTTTCATGGATCAATTTAAGGAGATTGATATTCGTTAAACTTTCCTGAAGCCACAAAATTTGTCAGAATCGAAAAATATTAATTTTTATCGATTTAGAATTTTGATTCTGTTAATCGAAACAGTGTAAAATCGATTCAAGACTTTTTTTTTTAAGAGTTAATGAACATAGCTGTTATTTACAGCATCAAGTTTAAAACTGTTTAGCGGCATATCAACTTCTTGTGGGTTATTTAATTCCGAAATTTGATTTTCTTGGGAGCATCAGTAATTTCTTTGATAAAAATCTATTGCTGCTAATTTGTTTTCCTTACAGAAATGTACTGTAGCATTTTCTTTACAATGAAAATGTATTGCTGGTATTTTTACTATATTTTTTTAACATTTTTATAGTGTTTTGACTACATTTTTGAAAACTGATCATTGATATCTGCATATTTAAAATTTCTCTTTTTAATTTTCTGAATTAAAACTTTTTAAAACTTTAGCTGTGCATTATTTTGGAAGCACATGCACAAATAATGGGGAATAATTATTTATCTTAAAAGGAAATATTAATGGATATATACTTTTATTAATTCATGTAATTGCTTTTCTTACATGTATATAAACGTTTGCTCCATATTTATATGAAACCTTTTTATTAAGTGTCTTCACACGTAGAAAAATAAAGTGAAATAACTCGATTTTTCACTATAATGATATTATCAATAAGACTTTCTAAATCACAAAGGAAAAAATCCGATTCTAACAAAGAAAGGTTCTAAAAAGGATAATGTACAAAATTAATTTTAAATGCTTTGAAGGATTTTTTTAAATTTTTAAAAAATTAATTTTAATAATTTTCAAAACCGAGTCGACCGTAGTCGGTATCATCGAGAAAATGCGAACGATCTTTTCTCCATGTTTACATAGTTTTGAAGTCAGAGTTTTTCTTTTCATAGACCGGTTGCCATCTAAGGCTATAGAGCCCACTCTGTCCTATTATTTATCCATAGCATTGCGAAGAGTTGGATTTGTACATTTCACAAGGGTAATAACATGTAAATGAATGCAATGAACTCGACTGGAATTCGAACTCGGCTCCCCGATTCATCAAACCATGCCGCAATCTATCATGCGCTAATGTTGTCATTGTTCCTTTACCATATCGGAGTTCATGGCTCTCCACTGCCTCTTTTTCTTTTATATTTGTAGACACAGGGATTTTTTTTCTTAGGGTGGGGGGACTGACTATTTTTTCCCTATATTTTACGAGTGGATCAGTCTATTTAAACACTACCAAATCCAGTATTGGTACAAGGCCAGATTAAGGGAGCTCTAAATGGGAACCGAACTCACTAGCAATGGCGTGATACTTTTATTACACTTGGGTTTTATCTATGATTTTGTTCGACCTAAAAAAAAAAAAAAAAAAGAGAGAAAAAAGGTGGGAGGGAACCGTAAACTAAAAACGATAGCTCGAGGCTTAAATCACGCACTTGGTGTTTTATTTATTTAACGTCGGTTTAGATAAGTGTCGGTCAGACGGAAAGAATGTCAGTGAATCGAAAAACGAGACGACAAGCAGCGCGATTCCACGCCTTCAGCCTCTCAACCACACCGCCGCCACAGTTACTTCGATGAAGACGTGATAGCCGCAACGTAGAACACGTTTTTAGAACGGTCAAAGTCGAGTGAATGATATTCCATCAACGAAACTATAGAGCTAGGCGCTGTCGTGCTCAAACTACTTGAATTTTTCCTGGAACTGAGAACTAAACAGAAGTCTAAATTATCTTCTTGGCTTCAACATGTGAAAATGTTGTTAATTTCCCGTATTTTTTCGAAGCATTACCTTCTAAAACTTTTATATAATCTTTACAAGTGAAAAAGTCTCATTCCAGAAGATATGTAAGAAGGAAAAGGAAAAGGAACAATATTTACAATAGGATATATATATATATATATATATATATATATATATATATATATATATATATATATATATATATATATATATATATATATATATATATAATTTGTATATTTAGGCAGCAATCCTTTCATGCAAATTTCATTGAAAACGACAGACAAGGTGCTATTATTTTTTTTTTTTTATACAATTTCTCATGCGATCTAATAATTTTTTTTTCTTTTCAGATGATAAATTATATAAAAACTGTCCGAATGTTCTTTTTATCCCAGCGCTTTCGGCTATACATTTAGCCACTTTCAAGGATTATATTTTAACTGTGAAAATTAGAAATAGTCTGTTGTATGTATGTTTTATAAAATGTTTTCATTTTTTTTGTTTCAAAACACGGTCAAGATATTATGTCCATGTTCAAAGTTGTTATTATTAGGTGTTGGTTTGTTTGTTTTTATAAGTCTTCTTTTATTTTTAGCCTTTTTTTTTCATGTAGATGATGCTATTATATTAGTGTTGTCGATAAGTATGTTCCGAATAGTGCCTGGTAGGTCTCCATGAACATTTAAATGAGATCTAATTGAGCTATTGCCCGAAAGGTGTAGAGATAGTCTGCGTGTCAAACATGTGTGGCCTATACAATTATTTACGAATTTTGATTGATCAGGAATACAATTCCTTAAATGGGCATTTAAATTCTTAAATAATATTTGCAATATATAAGCTGGCTATTCGTATTGGAGGATACCCGTCTGCTAGGGCGGCTAACCAATCCCTATTGCAGACGCTTACTCAGGCACATTTGTGTTTGTTCAACACCCACAGAGCCAACCTGTGGTTTATACTGCAACTATGCTGAGCAGACCTTAGTTAAAGTTTCTAGGAGAGCGTGTTACCTAGCGTGATCAACGAGGCCAGCACGCTCAAGATGACTTGCAGCTATCGACGGCTCCCTAGAGTTCCGTCTTCCCAGTTTCACTCACAAGGCTTGGGTCAACCCGTGGTATGTTTTTCAGGCACCTTTCCAAGTCCGATAACATCTGGAAGTCGGTTACGTGCCCATATAATACATCTATAATTCAATAACAAAATGAAAAAAATCCGAAGTCTGTTTATATTTCTGAGATGAGGTATTGTAATTATTTACATTGTTTGGACTGTTGAAGAGTTGAGTTAAAGGGACGTAACCGAGACATCCGTAAGAGGCATGGCACGTGGAATTAGGACAATCTATCCCGGTAGGCGAAATAAAGGGTTCAATTCGAAATTCCAATTACCTGAAGAAGGCCGAAACGTACAACGGCCGAAATGTCGTGAATATGGCAATAATAATGAGGACAACAGTCCGAACAATGTAAATAATATAAAAAAACAAAAAAAAAAAAAAAAAAAACCGTGTTTCGGCCTTCAAAATGACTTGCAACTATGTTACGTTGAAACACTGGTTCTTGTATCATCACCGAAGTTAAGTCGAACCTGGTCAATAGCCAGAAGGGTGACTGTTTTGGAATACCAGGTGCTATAAGCATGGATGTGCATGTGGCGTAATGGGTAACGGTTCAGCATCTGGACTCGGAGAGCCGAGTTCCAATTCCAGTCCGGTTCACTTACGCGCAAATACTCTTGGCAAAGGTATGAATCCAGTTTTTCCTCCCAGCTATGGGTTAAATAGTAAGACTTGTGTTAGTAATTCATTATTATCTTTAAAACATTCTTACAATCCCAAAATATTTTCTGGCTTTAAATAACATGCAAAAGGTGGATAAAAAAAAAAAAAAAAAAAAAAAAAAAATAAAAATACAAATCAACCAAGACTTATTGATGGGATCATATATATGTAGAGGGAAGGAACGAAAATTTATAAAATTAAACATCGAGAGAAATGCTGAATATGGTGGGAAATTAAATTTCTGCCGTCCTATGAGTCTAGATGTACAGCCTAACCGATTTCATTCAGATTCTTACCGCTGTTCTTTTAATATATAAGTGATATATTTAAAATATAATTTAATATATATATTTTATGTGAGGATTAGATAAAAACACACACACACACACAAAGAATCTTTAAAAGTTAATATCTGATTTAGCATCGCCCCCAACACCTTTAAAATCTGATTTAACTCCACAACTTATTTTTGGCACCTTTGCTTATATTCAGCATTGGGATGTACTTTCAAAAAGAAAAAACAAAAGAAAAAAACAAAATAAAAACAAAAAAAAACAAAAACAAACAGATTCAAAATTCATCTATTTTTTTTTTTTACCTTCGCCATTTAAATATTTACTAAATCAGATTTTAGTACGTTTAAAACTCAAAATATAACATGGGATATTTTGTACGGAGGCCTCTTCAGGTAAACAGCTTTATTATGCATTTTGACTTATTTCTGTCGTTGTTAATCTGTGAACAAGCTTTTACACAGAAAGAAAACAAGTTTGTGGTAGGTTTTTTTTTTCACTTTCCATAATTTAACAGAACAGCAAGACAAAAGCCCGCCAAAATGATCAGCAAAGAACAATGCAACAACAATGTGACCTTTGACATGAGATGGCAGACACACAGCGAGCCTGCTAGCTTCTAATCTGTAAACAACTGTATTCTTATAATTTTATCAGAAAAAAATAGTTTATTAAAAAATAATTTTTGCTTAAAATGGTTTATTTAAAAAAAAGTAGGTAGTATTTTATGGATGATTTATTAAAAAAAATGCTTTCATTTTTTTCGTTGGCAGATCGATCAACTATCATGGCGTAATATTTGTTGACACAAATCAATATTTCAAAGTCACTTTAAAACCTGATTTCAGCCCTCAAAAGTATTTTTTTTCTTTTTACCGGTGTTTTTATTTAATGTTCAGCCCTTTAAACAGGGTCTGCTGTGGAAATTTTTTTAAATTTTGGGGAAAAAAACAAAATAATAAAGAATAATAATAATAAAAAAAGGTAATTTGTTTCTAAATGTTGATTTTTTCTAGCAAAAGAAATAATGATTTTTATATTTGGGGAAAAACGAAAATAAACGCATATAATAAAGAAAAAAGTCATTTGTTTCTAAATGTTGAACACGAACAGCACAAATTACAAACTGTTGATACCAAAATCAAACAAAGACAGCAATTTAAATATCTGGGAAGTGTTTTAGCAAAGGATGGATAGTATGATACTGAAATCCAAAGTCGCATCGGGATAGCGAAAAATGCCTTCCAAAAGCTAAGCAAAGTATTAAGAAACAGATACAAAAATCTCCTGAGCCGACCAAGCATAGAAATGAATACAATATGGGAACCAGTAATAAGGAGTGTCAGAGAAAAGCGATAATAACAAAAACTGAAATATGAGCTCTGGTAAAAACATGAGATAATAACAGCAAAAATTGCAATATGAGCTATGGTAAAAATGGTTGCTGAAGACATTAGGTTTATACTACCCAGAAATTCGTACACTGCCTCAAGGAGACATGGAACAGTGGATAAAATCGTTAGTTAGATCCAGTGACAACATCCAAAGAGTGAGTTCAATACCTGGTTAAGGCGGTGGAGGAATTAAGCAGGAGATACCTGATAACTGACATTCATTACACATGGCATGTGAAACTAGAACAGTCTACCCCAGTGAGCGAAATAAAGGGTTCAGTTCGACATTCCAACCACCTGAAGAAGACCGAAACGTTGTAATAAATATGGCGACAAAGATGAGGGCAATCATCCGAATAATGTAAAATTTGTCTATTATTTACATTATTCGGACAATAGTCCGAAATATGTAAATAGACAAATTTTTATTAGAAAGAAAGAAAAGAGTACTGAACTGCCATGTAATATCAGTCTTTCTGCATAGCAATGAATACTGTGCAATCTCCCATCCATGTACTGAACAGGTTTAACTTTGCTTAACTTCGGTGAATGGACGGGGACTGATGTTCCAACGTGATATGGCCGTAAGCCTCCCATTGAACAAGTGTGTGTACATCAATGAATGAGCCTGTGTGCGTGCGTATGTATGGATGAGTGTGTGAGAGAGTGTGTTTGTGTAGACATGAATGAGCGAGAGTGTGTTTATGTGCTTCTACACATAAATGCGTGTATATATGACTGTGTATATTAACGAGAAAGTGTATATTTGTATGAATGTCTGTGTACGAATGAGTGTGTATATCAACAAGTAAGCGTATATATCAACGAGTAAAAGCGTGGGGCTCTGTTTATTAATGTATATGAATATCTGACAAACCAACTATTGTGTAATTCGAACCCGGGCCCCATGGTTGGAACGTCAACATTCTAACTACACTAACCTTTTGAGCCCTGACCATCGCTTTACCGGTGTTAAAGAAAAATGGCGTAATGCCCAGCCACCGGTTGAACAGTGGTAGAGAAAAATGATTTAATGCTCAGCTACCAGTTGAATCGGTGGGTACACACTTGTAACTATTTTTATATCTACCGTGAAACATTACATACTAATTATTTGCGAATTTTGACTCAGGAGCTCAGGCAAAAGGGTTAAAATTGTTCAAGAACGCAGGCCTTAAAGGGTTAAGACGTAGTATATATTTATATAAAATCCAGTACTAATTGGAAATCTCTGCATAATTCACTATTAACCGTTAATGGGTTAACAGATCCGTGGTTACAAGAAAGGACTGGGTTGTGCAGGGCTCACTTTGCCAGGTTCACACTCCTCCCTGGTCTTTTGAACAGTTTGAGAGATTTATTCATGGTTTCCTGTTTAGGATTGAATTTCTGGTTCCTTCTAAAACCTTTTCTTTTCCTTCGCTTCTAGTAGCCCCTTTGCGTCTTAGGAGCATTGTCGCCTTGCTTGGAGTGAATTGATTAAAAAATAGAGTTACTTTTCAGTTCTATTACACTTTTCAAGACAGACAAACACATATTCTTCTGGTGTCATTTCAAACTGACACCTGCCCATATATGTAAACACGAAACTAGAATTTGGGGAAAAATTCACTGAGACATTCTGGAAATGTTCCAAGCTTTCATCCAACATTATTATTGGTATTCGTTTGCTTTAATGTGATGGTTTCCCTCACCTTAATGGTAAGGCACGCTTGGAAATAGCTTCCTCAGACTAAAAAAAAAAAAAAAAAAAAAAAAAAAAAAAAGGATTCAAATTCGATTCTCGTCAAGAAATCAGTCAGCCATGCGTGATACACGCTTAGGCGATCATTTAAATTTTGATACATGACTGACGAGGCAGATTTTTCCCGCAGTAGGTTGCCGTTTCTTTCTGCGATAGACCAGTTGCCATCTAAGGCTATAAAAACCCAATCTGTCCTGCTATTTACCCATAGCTGTGGGGAGAAGAAGAGGATTCATACCTTACCCAAGAGTATTAGCGGGAAAGAGGTACGTTTTGATAATACTTCCAATCTCTAGGCAAATAGACATTAGTTTCAGTTTTTATTTTAAATAACAAAAACAACAATGGAAACGTTAACTAAACAAGTGAACCTACTGTCTATCGGGTCTATGGTAATAATATCATTTATATATATATATATATATATATATATATATATATATAGATGTACGCGAAGGAAGAGAGAGAGAAAACGTGATGGCTTACTTTACAAGACGAGGTTTATTTTTTTTATATCATAAATTACTCATGTCTATTAAAACACCGCAGCAAATGTAGACGTTTCTTATAGTAAAACTTTAATTAATTAAGGGATGTACAAACTCGGCTGTAAACAACCGACAATGTTTACACATGAACTAATTCATAATTAGAAGCTGCAGGCTAATCATCTTCCTTCTCCGCTAATATTAGAACCAGTCCGCCTAATGATGCTGGTGTTTGAAGCACGCGTTTTTTTGTCGATAAGATCTACACCTGTTGGGACAAATTCCGAAAATTAAGACATTTGTGTGAGTGAATGGTTTTAACGCCTTCAGAGGCAGCAGAATGCTTTCCCAGGCTCTCGTGTTGTGTGTGTGTGTGTACGCTGTCCGCATACTACACATTCAGATGTGCTCCCGTGTTTGGAGAGAAAACCCCCAAAATCATTTCTCAGGATTGGGAGTATGTGGGAAATGCTGATATTGCGTGTATATTGTTAGCGTCTTCTACGTTTATCTAAAAGGGTCTGTTTGGTGTGTATCCTTTCCATGTACTGAATCGACGTATCACATATATATATATATATATATATATATATATATATATATATATATCCATATATAGGATTGGTATATTTATATACGGAATAAACTCCAATAACCAAAAAATACTATTCTTAAAAAGAGTGCTCAATAGAGAGTAGAGCAAATATAATTATTTATTCGAAAATTATAACATAAATATGTTATAAAATCACTACAAAAGTAGCCATTTTGTTTCGACACTTCTGGTGTCTTATCAAGTGACGGTGTTGAATGTAGAAACTTATTCTTTCTCTCATTCTTTCTCCTCGTCTCTCTGTTCCCCGTCTCTCATACCTTCTACATGTGGTACGTCTTCTCGAGAAAGAGAGAGATGAAAAGATACCAGTAGTGTTGAAACAAAATGGTTAAGATACCAGTAGTGTTGAAACAAAATGGTTATTTTTGTAGTGATTTTATAACATATTTATGCTATAATTTTCGAATAAATAATTATATATATATATATATATATATATATATATATATATATATATATATATATGATGCTGTCCAGTATGTGAACAGTATTTGGTGGGGGGCATTTGTGTGCTGTGTAATATCTACTCTTCTATATGGCGGTGAATGCTAGGGAATTTCCTTAGAGATGAAGAGAAAAAAAGAAAAAAACTCGAAGATGTGATTTTACTGACAAATGTTGAGAATGCCATGGACAGAGCATAGGACGAATGAAAAACTACAAGGAAAATGTTGCCTAACACTAAAGAAAGAGAGAACTCGAGTTATGGGGATGCATAATGAAGAAAGTAGGTGTAGAGAAAGACTCTCAGAGAACAGTGAACGCAGGATAAGCAGAGAAAAGGAGCGGCTAGCCTATATTTGCAACTTTGAACAATTCGAAGGCATGGGAAGACGTAGCGCAGGTAGAAGGTGTGAGAGACGGGGAACGGGAAAAAATGATGTGAGAGAGAGAGAGAGAGAGAGAGATAGAAATAGATAGAGAGAGATATAGAGATACAGAGAGAGAGAGATATATACAGAGAGAGAGAGAGAAAGAAAGATATACAGAGAGAGAGAAAGATATATATATATATATATATATATATATATATATATACATACACATACAGAGAGAGATATATATATATATATAGAGAGAAATGTGTGTACGCGCGCGTATTCTTTTGAGAGGATCAGAATTCTTCCTAAGAGTGAGCTACATTGAAACTCATTGTTCCAAGACTTTACCACCATTTCTGTCCACAACTTTGTGTCTCGGTGGGGATGAACGAAAAATTTTATTTAGTTGTTTGATGAATCCTGCCTGTGGTAGCACATGGTCTTAGTCATCAACGAGTAACATGCATGAAGTCTCGTAAGAATCGCCAAAAAACTAAAGATATTAAAATTTGAGTTTGAATTCCCCATTAGTCATTTGCTTAAATCTTTCTTTTGGTAATAAAACCAATGAACCGCTATCTACATTAAGCAGATCAACGATAACTTGAAACATTTCGTTAGTACGTGCGAAATGGAAGGAGAGTCTTTTATTACACCGAGGGCCATAAAAAAAGTATTATGTGATGGCACGATCGATATTTATCTTCTTTGATGACACAACTACCAATAAACAATCTGTTATACTGGAATGAAAAAAGAAAATGGCTAATTTTAAAACAGAGACTCGCAGATTTAAAACTTGCCACTTGCATTAGCAAAACACGAACTTCAAACGTTTCTCTATTTAACCTATAGCTAGGGGATTTTAAATATATAAACAACTGGTGAAATTAAGTTTAAATTATTGAAAATTTAAAAATTATCCTGTTTTCATGAAATCCAAATAAATATACGGACTTTTTTTTTTTTTTTTTAAATTTTTTCCCCAACCGAGGATTCCGCTCACATTACATGTTAGCATTTTTTAAATTGTTTCTTTTTCAAACTAAAATTAAATTTAATCGGAGAGAAAGTTTAAGTTTCATAATTGCGCTTGGCGGTCGAACTATTGGTGAGGGGTGTATTTATTTGTTTTTTTAATATTTTAAGATGAAAATTGTTTTATGCTTTCCAAACTGGCATATTTATTTATTTACTTACTTACTTACTTACTAGCTGTGGGTGCAGTTTCTTACATTAAAATTATTTCCAATTTTAATTTGCTACAAGGCGGGTGCTGAAAATTCGCCAATAAAAAAAAAAAAAAAAAAATAAAATAAAAACCCTAATAAATAAATATAATCACATGATCAGGTCAGGGTTGGGTAAGTGGGGCGGATTGTGAATTTTTCAGCACCCCCCTCTAATTAAGAATATAGTCAGCATATCTCTTTCCCTGCATTTGGCATTCTACAGCGGAAGTGAGAAAGATTTTTTTTTTTTATTGACTCTCAATAAATTAATTTTGCGGGAAAAATGAGTTCACAGATGTACAGAGTTTTAAAAGCTAAAAGTTAAATCTACCGACACATATATCTCTCTTCCTCATCTAATTATTCGTGCCGTATTGCTTTCAAACTACTCGTAGAAGAAGTAGTAGTCCTTAAGTTGTTCTAAATTCTTAAATTAAATTTTTTATTATTAATTTCGGAGCAGTTTTTGCTTTCATCTTATCGCTATATAACGGCATATTTGATTGTACATAGTGGTTTGATTTGGTAATTTTTTTTATTCTGTATTTGATCAAAGTGGCTAAATCGTATCTGTCTATATTTCTGACATGACGTATTATGTACACTATTTACATTATTCGGACTATTGTCCTCATCTCTGTCGCCATATTGTACGTTGTATGCTCCGGCCTTCTTCAGGTGGTTGGAATGTCGAACTGAACCCATTATTTCGCTTACTGTGGGAGACTGTTCTAGTTCCACGTGCCATGTTTAATGTATGTCAGTTATTAGTTATCTCCTGTTAATTCCCCTCTCCAAGTTCACCACTGCCTTAACCGGGTATTGAACTCACACTCTTTGGGTCCTGTCACTGGATCTAACTTGGAGAGAGGAATTAACAAGAGATAACTGATAGCCTTGCTGCCGGATGTAGTTTATCATCATACCCAGGACGGACACTAACGATTTGAAGTTTGTGATAAAACAATTAACAAATATGAACTAGGGTAAAACTAATAATGCATCGTTTTAATTTGCAAAATTTTAATAGTGTTCCCTAAAGAATAAAGATGGATACCCGGATATGCTTGAACCCCTTTTATGTACACGGACAGTCTTCCAACCTACCGATTCGTATCAAATTGTTAGATACACATGCATGTGCCCCTCAGAAGTTTCTGCTCTTACCACTTAATATCTTTATGTGCTACGTCGCTTCAAGAAGTGAGCGATCAAGGCTCTCCCCAACTTCCACTCGTATTTGAATAATCTTTAACCCTTTACCATCGCTCTTTGTTCTGTCATCCATTTACACAAACTCGTTAAGTAGTTATTCGTTAATCCTCCTGCTTCATTTGTCTTCAGTATGACTGGAGAGTGTTAAATTCTCTAAGCCCCCTTTCCTTATTATGTGTCACAGGAATTTCAACCGTCTCCAGCTGCCTAACTGATCTTAAGGTAGCCAGTAACTTGCAGTAATAAGATGATTACCTTATATACCACCGAACGAGTACAATTTGACAAGCGATCTCGCACAGTGGGGAGGGTAGATCATCCAACCAAGATCTAAAACGGGAAAAAAATTGTACTTATCCGGTGGTATATGAGGTAACCATTACTGCAAGTTACTGGCTGCCTGGAGATTGTATGCAAACACATGAAACTAAGTAGTGGCAACTCATTGTCTACTTGTTTATTGAATTAATATTCAAATACTCTGTCATTTTTATGGCATGGAGCACTTTTATGCAGACTTTTTGGGGCAGACTAGAAATGCTTATTCAAACCTTGGAATTATATATACTACATACATGTGTATCGGGCACCTCGGCGTGGTGTAATGGTTAGCAGGCGTGTCTTGCTATGTCGGTTACAACTGAAAAGGGAGTTCGATCCTCACTGGATGCCCCATGCTTTCGGCCTTGTGCCACATCTTAGCTACGCTTGGAAAATCTTTACTAGATACGTGTGTAGTCATGAGTGCCATAATATAATTTAAACAAATAAGTTTAGAAGAAAATTTACATATATTTATATATAGGTTTAACTATTCAAAAGGAATAAATTTTAATGCATTTCTAGAATTCTTGGATGTGCAGATAGCTTAACTGATATCGGTGCTAAAAACGGAATCGACGATCCGGGTTCAAATCCCGGGCAAGTCTGTGGTTTTTCACTTTTGCTCTAATCCTATGAATTTTAATGAATATTTTCCACTGAAACAACTTAATTCACATTATTATAGTAGGGGAAACGTTAAGTGTAGATTATGTTAGTATATTGACAAAGGGGGTTCAGTTAAACTGCGGCACGAAAGGTCATTCATAATTCTCAAAATTCTAATGGGCATACCCCCCCCCCCACTTCGTTCATTCGAAAGGTAAGAAAAGAGTTGAAACCAGTTTCTATCGCCTTAAGAGGCTGAAGTCGGATAGGCGTTTAATTTTTGCCGCCAGAACAGACACAATTAAGAGATGACTAAGAATGCAGATCTAATGCCGTATATGTCGGTGTACAAGGCGAGCAAAAATAGGGACCTGTCTTATACCCCAAATATAAAATGTGAACCTTAAATCCTGTGGTTTATGGTAAGTTGTTAGCATGGGAGATTTTTGACAGTTTGCTAACCCCTGTCTTAGTAAATATAAATAGGGTTAATTTATTCGACAGCCAAATATTGACCTTTATAGACCTGTGACTTCACCAGTGTTTACGCTTACAACAACTGGTCGTGTTATCATCACCATGTAACGCCAAGTGTACCTGGTAGATTATGGTAGCGGTTAACGGTAAGCGTAGATCGTGATAGGTAAATGACAATATCTCGTCTTCTTTTTCGATGATGTTGAACAAAAGCACAACTGGATGTGTGTTTCAACAAGACGTTTAAAGATCGCATTCAAGGACAGTGGAACGAGTGGATGGTAAGCGGGGGAATGTCATTCAGCCTGCCGTAATAGCCGACTGAAAAAACACTCCTTAGATAGTTTGTTGTTGTTGTTAATTAACAATATCTCCATCGTTTTTTCATTAAAATTTGAGAGAAAAGAAACTATATGCTTACTGAATTTATTTAATACGATATATTTTAAAATACGATCTGGGGCTGGGTCGTCTTGTACGGCGAATATAGCCAGAAATCTACATTTTAACTTGAATATTTAGGGGTTGTCTTACACGCCCATTCGCCTTGTACGCCAGCATATACGGTAATTTCGCATCTTATACCTGTGGCCCATTTGGCTTTCTGAGCAGCACGCCTAATTTCATGAAGACGATAACGTTTATTAAAATTTTGTTTTGTTATGTTTGTTTCACACTTGTTTACTCGCCATTCTCACTTGAAGATGTTTTTTTTTGGGGGGGGGAAGCTGGTGTCAAAGGGGAATAACTCTTAAATACCTGAATAATCTCCCTTATTTATTAACGCCTGGATACATCATATTCATGAGAAGTTAGCAAATGATTTTCTGTAGAAACCAGGTCCCTTTTATACGACCTCACTTAGCGACGAGACTCGTTTAACGTTTGTGTGTATTGGCTTACGTTCATGTCTTTATCTGTTTCTACTGTGCGTAGGGGAAGCATTTATTTGTGTCTGTTGGGCACGAAGGAATCTATATGTTATATTGTTTGCCTATATGTGCTGTCAAGGTGACGAGATTATATATAAAAAAAAAAAAAAAAAAAAAAAAAGCAAAAGTATCCAAAAGATTGCCGTATAGAGATCGAAACGATTGGATGAAGGAGTCGGGGTACAGAAAAATAATCAGTCTACGCCGCAAAGAATCGATATATTGATTGTTGTTAAAGAAGATTTGAGTGAGGGAGTGTACGTAAGCGAAAGGAACATTGGAGGAATTATTGAATGCTTATAGCTCTCAATGATTCTTAACAAACCGACTACTTCCAAAAGTGATAGATCATTTAGTTAAACCGTTCAAATACACGGATATCTACGACATAGAAGGCTTGAAGGAGAGAATATTTTTGCCATTATAGATACTGCAGATTTTACAAGTACAAAAATGTGTTACATCAGTCTTCGAATAACGATAAGTACCGGTGGAATATATGCGAATATCACAGACACCAAACAAGTATGTATGTATATAGATAGATGTGAATAAAACCGAGATAAAAAGAACAAATTCATTATATATATATATATATAATATATATATATATTAGTTGGATTGATGTGAGTTTGTGACCCCGGGTTTCACGCTTTTGCGATCGTCAGAGTTTGTCTGACGATCGCAAAAGCGTGAAAGCCAGGGTCACAAACTCACATCAATCGAACCAAATATGTTAGCTCTATCTCTGATATTGAGCGCTTTCTAATAAGTACCGCGCATATAATATATATATACACACACACACTTTTCATATATATATATATATATATAATTATAAATTAAAAGATATCAACTACTTAAAATCCCATAGGTAATAATTTTTATTATTTTATTTCATTATTACCTATGGGATTTTAAGTGTTTGATATTCTTTAATTAATGATCATTTTGCTCCGTCTTTTGACAGAGCACTCCCTTGATCTATATCCTCCTGAAAATTCCATAGGGAATATTGTATTATATATATATATATAACTAAAAATACGGTTTATAATAAGAAATAATGTTGAATTATAAAATCAAATATATATATATATATGACAAAGGGGTGGGGAGTGTTCGTGTGACGTGTTTCGCCCTAAAGGACGAAATGCGTTTCACGAAAACTTTTTCCGACTTTTGTCATACATTTTCTCCCACAATATTATTCTTGATATATAAAGATTTATATATCGTTATCTGATATAGGGCTGTGTGTGAGGGGGCGGGAAGAAGGAACAAACAAACAAACTGATCTCGTTAAAGATTGATTATTTTATATGACTTAACCCTTTGTTGTTTTTTTTTGTTTTTTTTTAAGGCAAAACATTTTGAATTATAAGAATATTTCTCTTCTGGCGAGTAAATACAGCATTAACATTTTTTTTTTTTTTTAGAATAGCAATGATTTTTTTCCAGATACAAGTCCAACTACAAAACTCATATCTGTATTCATACTTTTCTCATATGTATGATGCCTGTTCGTATATAAGCGACTTATTACTGCTTTTTTTTTTTTTTCGAAAGTAGTCAGAACATTACATACAATTTCGGAAAGCTCCGTAACAAGTTCTCACACATCAAACATTTTATTCGACTACAACAACTCAGAAAAAGGCTCAACAGTCATTTTCTATGCATTAATGAGGATCTGCACTTGGAGATTCGTCTCCAGCTGTGCTGGTCAAACTCTCTGCCTCCGGGCAGAGAGGATCTTCAGACGAGGATATGTCGAAGGGCGGTCTTGTCTCGGGAAACAGCTACCCGATCCCGTTTTATACGGGGTATACGGGGAATTTATGGCCTACGGGCTCGGATACCCCACATTAAATTCGGCCTTGTTCCACATATGACCGCGTGGGGTGAAAAAATAAAATAAAAAAGGATAAGGGAGGTACGGTGATAGCGACTCGGATTGAGGAATCGGAGAGCCGAGTTCAAATTCCAGTCGAATTCATTACAATCACTTACGCGCTAATACCCTTGGAAAAGGTATGAATACCCTTCTTCTCCACCCAACTAAGGGTAAATAGCAGGACAGATCAGGTTCTATAGCCTTGGATGGAAACTGGTTTATCGCAGAAACCTACTGCAGGAAAAAAATCTGCTTTGCCAGTCATGTATCGAAAGATACATGATCGCTTAAGCGTGTATGACATATGGTACATAACTGACTGAATGAGGAAAGAGGTCTTGGGGAATTTGACACTCGCATGACAAACTGACAATAAAAGCAAGAGAGAAACAACGAGTAATGTTTATAACGAGCTTTTTAAAATGGACAGCAAAACAATGGCTGGGATGTAAGGGGGGGATGGCTCATTGCTTAATTAGCAGCAGCACTCTTTGCTTATAGAAGAGACATGGGTTCGATTCCCGTCTCTAAGTACAATTTTTCTTTAATAAGACTTCTCGATCTAAGCCGGTAGTTATTAATTTTACCGTTTAAGAAAAACAAACACGGAAATAGAAACTCAAGCATGTGCATTCACTAAAAATATCGTTTAGACTAATGAAAAAAGGATATCGGAATAAAAAATATATATATATATATATATATATACACACACACTAGAAATAGATAGATATATCCCGCTAAAGACTGATAACTGATTTTCTTTTTACGGATTATCAAACCATTTGTTAGTTATTTAAAGCTGAAAAATATTGTGAAATTAAATATATATATATATATATATATATATATATATATATATATATATATATATATATATATATATATATATAATATTAGTGGAAAATATACATACATGACCATGGATTCATTTTGAATTTGTAGGTCTGATGATTTGGATCGTATTTACGATTCCAATGGAATAAATTATGACCATGGAATATTAGTGTTTAAACCTTTTATATATATATATATATATATATATATATATATATATATATATATATATATATATTATTTGCGTATAAAAATTTGTATTAATATATTTAAAATAAGAGTGATACTAGATTAGCAACAACGTCTCATCGTTTTACAGTTGAATTGTCTAAATGTAACTAAGTTTTACCCTAACAATTTCGTTTCTCGCACGTGGAACTCTCTTCAGGCTCTATGCTTTCCGGCCGACTTTGATCTTCGGAAATTTAAATGCAATGCCAATCGTTATCTACTGCCTTCATGATTACTCTTCTATTGTTCTCACTCCTCAATGTTTTCTGTTTTCTAATTCTTTCACACCCAGTTTACAACCTTGCCCCCAAAAAAAATCCCCCAGAAAAAAGATTGACAATGATTAGTACAGATGCGTAACTCGACCGGAATTCGAACTCTTAGAGCCACTGATTGATAGATAAAGAATGAAACAGAAAGTAGAGGTATATATTAACAAAGATCGGGATAAACATACGAAAGTAGAGACTGATATATGAAGAATGGCTTAAACAGAAAGAACAGACTTGGTAAAGGTATGTAACAGCTTGAAACACGGCAGACAGGTAAGAAAAGGCGGTAGGTAATCAAGGAAGACTGATCAGGAAAAGAGGATAGAAGATATATAATTATATATACACACAGGTGAAAGAAGCATGGCTAGGTACGGAATAGATTTAGAGGTAAGATAACATCCCGCAGATGAATACTGATAACAAGACAGACACATGACTAAATAGTGTGAAAAATGTTTGAAGAAATATTTGTGTATATATGTGTGATCGTAGTTGTTATATCTCCCCCTTCTTTCCCTCGCGTGGCTCTGTTCTCGTCTATTGTCTCGTTTGCCTGACCGCGTCTCAACTGTTCTCGCATTCGTACCAGACACGTGGGGAAATTTGTTAGAATAAAAGCAAAGATGAGCAGGAAACACCAGCAAACACACGCACACACACACAAGTGAACATTTATTTTTTTTTCTCTCATTATATATATTATATATATATATATATATATATATATATATATATATATATATATATATATATATATTATACAAAAAGAATTAAAAGTGTCCATTTCTCTCATGCCTACTATAAAGTTTGCCAAGATTGCATTTACTCGGCAGGGAAATTGAATTTATTTTAAAAGTTTTACAATTAGGTCCCCTGACGATTGGGTGTAATCTCCGTCGAGAAACAATTAGTAAGGATATGTGAACATTTATTTGTATTTATTACAAGGTGAGATATATATATATATATATATATATACACCCAAGTATAGGATTATTGTATATGGAATAAATTCCAATAACCAAAAAATACTATTCTTAAAAGAGTGCTCAATAGAAAGTAGAACAAATATAGCCATTTTTTTAACACTTCTGGTGTCTTAAGACAACAGAAGTGTTAAAACAAAATGGCTATTTATGTAGTGATATTTATGTTATAATTCTCAAATATATATATATATAAAACTTTGTTTTTCTTGTTTGTTTTGTTCAATAATTCTCGAATATTAAAATAAAAGTAAAATTCTGCGAAAATAACAATCCCTTGCTAAAAATGAAACCCATTACACTAAAACTAATATATGTGTGTGTGTGTGTAAAATTACTTATATATATATATATATATATATATATATGAAACACACACAAGAACAATTTTAAGAAAATCTATGACAAAGTGCAAAAAGTTTCGTCTGACACGTTCCTGTAAGATTTCATCGGACTAAACTTTAGTCACTAAAGTGATGTTTACGTTCATGTGATTATACATGCGCATGAAGGAAAGTGTATAGTGGAATTTTTAATTTATTTATCATTCATGTTTGGGTATATAGTCTAGCCAATTTCATTTAGTTTCTTTTTATCAATTTTATTATTAAATATTTCACATTGTGATAATAGATTTGCCAAGAATGATAAAACGCGGTAAGAAGCTGGATGCAAATTTACTGATGATCTAGCGATTAAAGCACCTTCTGTACATTTTCGCCTTAGTAAACTGCTTTCTCTTTTAATCAAAGCAGGAGTATTTAAATCAAAATTATGACCAGACTGTTGTTTTACAAATGTTGGTGCTCATATAACATTTTATTCAAATTCCTAGCGGTTTCTCCTATGTATTCCTGGTGGCAATCATTACAGGTGATAGTTAATTCCTCCAAGTTTTTGTTTAATGTAATGTTACTCTAAAGAATACAGACACAGTCGCAATTGAAGAGTCTCTTTAACACAATATTTCTAGAGTTAGCAGGCGATATTTGAAGAGCTCACGGCCGACACAGAGAAAGTCACTTTCGCCACCTTGTGAACTTTACTCCAGATTTTATAAAAGAATTTATACAATATGTATATTATATAGATAGATCGCATAGGGAACGCAATGTGTAATATCCCGTATACGGTGTAGATTGTTGGGAGATAGATAACAAGTGTTGCGAAATCAGACCAAACGGCGAAATCATACGAGTCTGGCTGGCTGACAGATTTGGCCAGCAATAACCACGAATAGAAGCAAGGAGAAAGCGCGAGTTGGTTGTAAAAGAGGCTCTATGTTTGTTAGATACAATAATAAAACTAAACAGCAACGCTAATTGCTGCTATTCGTTTCTGAACGAAACCAGATTTTGGTAAACATTATATATATATATATATATATATATATATATATATATATATATATATATATATATATACATACACACACACATTATATACGAAATGTCAGATTTTTTTTTTTTAGTAAAAATAGTTATTTATTTAAAGTCGTATTGATTAGAAACAAAAAAATTGGTGTACTCCTTCAGGGGCTTTTGTATTTGTTTTGGCATTATTATTTTTATAATCCTTCCATGGATCAAAGTTGGGGTGGAATTAGATGTTTTAATTAATTTTTTAATGACAGTTTAAAAAAAAAAATAAATAAAAAAAAATGGGAAAATCCATAGCAGCGGTCTATAGAATAAATTTAAGAAACGATCGAATCCATCGACACAGTTATTAAAATCATTTCTTAACTGAACTAATTATTAAATTCTAAAATTTACTTTTTCAACTAAATTTAAATTCATTTTCTGAACTATTTTTGAAGATTAAAGGAGATTAAAAGGACATTTTATATTTATAACAATTAATTATATTGGACATATTTTCTTAACAAGCGAATAACATTCCGCAAATGTGACTTTTTCGCATATTAGAAAAAATGATCAGTAAGTTTAATAGACATAAAATATCTATTCTTTTTTTAATAAGTCACGATTGCAAGAACAATTGCTGCATATATATATATAATATATATATATATATATATACACACACACGTGTGTGTTGGTAGGTGGGCACTTCGACATGTTATGGTTAGCAAACATGTCTTGCTAGAATAATTACGATTAAATAGTGAGTTCGATCCTCACTGAGTGCCCCGTACTTTTGACCTTGTGCCACATTTCAGCTACGCTTAGAAAAAAATTCCCCATATATATATATATATATATATATATATGAGAGAGAGAGACACACCACTAATATTACGCACACACCCAACACACATAATGACCACTAATATTATATATATATATATATATATATATATATATATATATATATATATGTACACACATATATATAGATAGATAGATATTTTATGTAACACGGTATAGGTCGAGCCTTTTTTTTTTTACTCCTGAATATCAAGTTTTGGTTGTTCCTATGGAAATCGAAAATGCTCGGAAATATACTTATCGTGTTTGGTCAGCCGAATCTGACCGGTTAAATGTGGAAATAGAAAAGGAGAAAGTGTTTGGTATACATCAGAGACGAATTAACGAAAGGATACGACCATCACAAAAATCGAGGTATCTAAAAGAGGGGCTGAATATTGTACGTCTGTAGCGGACTAAGGTAGACTTAAACACGAATAGAGATTTTTTTTTTTAATCTGCTGTTTATGTGCATTGTACTTTTTTTCGTAAAATGGTAGTAAACCATTTTCTTTCTCAAATTTGTAGCAATTTTACTTATATCAGCAGTAAACACTTTTTTGTTTGTTTATTTATAGTGATCTGATACTGACCAGATGTTTATTTATGGTTATAAATTTAATCCTCTTTGGGAACTCAGTCGTGATGATAATGAGGCAGTCAGTAATCGTCGTTCTACACCATATGTCTATGACGTCCAGATAGTATGAACCATGTTTATTGGTATAACAAAGTTATCTATGTTCATTCGTACGTGGCGAAGGCAGATTAAAAATAAAAACTTGCCGAGTAGACAGATAACTTTTAGGTTTCAACATTATTGTTTGGCTAATATAAATATTGTGGTGCATTGATGCTTACATGGGTCACGTAGCAACAAGAATAGCTTTTTTTTAAAAATTGTGTGTCGAAATATAAAACAAAAAGGACTCCTTCTCTCACTGTATTAAGTGTTCTCACAGATTAGCGAAGTTTCAGAGGGGTATATATATATATATATATATATATATATATATATATATATATATATATATACACATATACATACATAATTATATAATATATGTATGTATTTAAAATATGATTCAACTCGCGACATAAGAGGTCTCATGTTTCAAAACATGAGACCTCTTATGTCGCGAGTTGGAATCATATTTTCAAATAAATAATTATATTTATGCTCTACTTTTGTATCGAGCACTATTTTTTAAAAATAACTAAAATACTAAGGAACTTTGGATTATTCACCTAACCAGTTCTTTCCTATTTTCTGTATATTTTCACACACACAAACATATATATACATATATATATATATATATATATATATATATATATATACACACACACTTGTCTGCCTTTCCCAGGGGTTTTTGGACATATGAATTGCTGCTTTTGTATATCAAATCGGTCCTAAAGATTGAATTCAAAAGAAAATTGCTCTCAAGTTGAGGGTGTGCGTATATATATATATAGTACGTCTGGGCAACAATCCTTCATTTATACATGTTTCGTTGAATGAACATTTTGTAAGCTTAAATTATTCGGTTATTTTATTGTACCGGAGACTGAAACGATGACGGACAATTTCTACACACTCTTGGTCGTAATTAAAAAAAAAATATATGTAAAGACACTAAAAGAATTAAGTAACAAAAAAAAACAAACAAACTAAATGTTCCTTGTTTGTCATGTTCAATGAAACACACATTATATATGCATGCATAATGGTATTCGAAACAAAACTGGAGATAAGGAGACAAAGCGGAAAAGATATAAACGACGCGTTTCACCTCGCCGAGAGCCTCTGCCTCCTTCAGGTGTAAATGAAAGACAAAACTGTGTAAAGAAAATTCGTTGGGATGTTGGAGGATAAGAGGGGCAATAAGTGAAACTAATCAAATCCGACGAGCAGAAAGTGTCAGCCTGTTTGTTATCTCCCTCTCTCTCTATATTTTATATATATATATATATATATATATATATATATATATATATATATGCCGGCACAAAAACAACCTAAACCTAAGCAAGTACACTAAGAAATAATCATATAGGAACAGCAATTTTGAATGTTTTATATTCCCTTTGTTTTTAGAAATATTACTATGCACACGTGAACGATAACACATAACTGTATGTATACAACTATGATAATGTATTTGCACACTGAGACAACTGTTGATATGTACATGTATATGTTTTTATACGGAAAAAGAAGCATACCAGTTTTTTTTTTTTTTTGTGAGTGTGGAGATGTACAATTAGTTAGGTACTTATATGTTTTGCCATAAATATGAAAGATCGGGTAATATTATAGGTGTAAAGACATAGATAATGTAATTAAATACTGAGATAGTCTTCGAACGCAGGCATAAGTGGATGGATGGACAGGAATGGACATGAGATATAGGGACAAATACGTGCAGTAGATATATGTATGTGTGTGTGTGTATGTAATTAACGCATATGTGGGTATGTAGATATTCTGCAAATTGCGCGTATGAGTATATATGGATGTGTGTGTATATATATATATATGTATGTACATGGAGATAGGTATGCATATATGGGTGTGTGTGTGTGTATATATGTATATCGTTTATGGATGTGTAGATATATATATAAGACGTATAGGTATGTGGATTTACAAATATTTAAGGATAGATAAGAAAATGTAAAAAGAGGCCTAATTTTCTAGTGAGATGTCCTAATATTCTTCAATTGTGTATAAATATGTATATATTAAGAAGTATAATGTGGAAATAAAATTATTTAAATGGGAATAACTGTTGATAATTGGTATAGAGACATGTGGATGTTTTAGTGAAAAAAAGTACTAAATATAAATTTTCAATGCAGGATTTGTATATGTCATAGAAAAAGATGGTTTTAAAAAATATACATATATTAAAGTTTCTAAAATTTGAATGAAACCTGTCGTGTAAATGTCTTCCTTAATGTAGGTGTACCTTTATAGGAACTCATAGGCATATGACAAGACGATATAGGTATGTGGTTGATCCAAATAAAGGGTTTTTAATACATGGAATCTTGTAGTCTTTTATTCAAAATATATATATATATATATATATATAAATATATATAAAGAAGGGCTGGTTGGGTAAATAATTTTCTTAGTATTTTAGTTATTATTTTAAAAAAATATGTACTTTAACTCAATTTATTAAAAAAAAAAAAAAAAATTCGCTTGAAGTGACAGCTTACTTTCTCTTCCAAATTTCTCCAGAGACCTCTTATGTCGCGAGTTGGAATCATATTTTAAATAATATAATATTCTTCAATTATATAGTGAATTCTAAATAGCACGAAGAGAAAGTTTTAGATTAGTATTTTAATTGAGATTGAAAGATACTACAGAACCAACAACACTTTTGGAAAATAAAGGTTTAATTTATTTAAATAGGCAAGGAATAACTCGGTTGACAAAATTTATTTGGATACTTGTCAGGTAATGTGAAAAACATCCAAATACCGAGTTTACTTAGGTTACTTTAATTACAAAAATTAATGAACAAAAATCAAACGAAGAAATGTCAACTTTTCCTAATTAATGTCTTAGTCTTTTAGCTTGTATATTTTTTTGTCTAAAATATATTGTTTGTTTGTTTTACGGCATATAACCTAGGGTTTTTTCCTTCAAAAAATTTATTGCTGGTATTAAAACCTATTTTTACACTTGCATGGCGTTTTAACTCAGATGGGGGTTAACTGCCCATAGCTGGGACCCTAACAGGTGGTACCAACTCGGGTCAGGGTGGAGCTGGGAAGACCAGCAATTCAGAGGTGGTTCCACGCTCCTCAAAATCTCCTGATCAAAGGCCTTGCTGTTGGACGTAGTTTATCGTCTTATCCAGGACTCGGATGTAGTTTATCGTCATACTCAGGACGTTTTTTAATCATGTTACCCTAAGCAAGGTGATAAAGCCACTAAGTCGCAAGGGGTTACTGGGAGTGAAAAAGAATGAAAAAAGTCTCCAGTGAGGAGAATAAAAGAAGAGGTTTCAGGAAGACGGAAGATGGAGATTGGCGCTGTTTTAAAATTTTTTGAAGATTGTGGGTGGCAGGGAAGCTAGAAACAGGAAAAGAGGTTTACAGGTGAGAACTATGAAAAAAGAACCTATTAGAATAGAACTTACGGCTGCGTCTAGCTAGTTCAAGAGTAAAACGGTGAGACCTAGTTGCCAATCAAGTAGTGCGTTTAAACTCATACAGTCGAGGCACCAACTCAATCGTGATTTACTCTTTTCACTCTTTCTATATTCATAAGATGAGGTATTGTAACAATTTACACTAATTACATAGTTCGGATTGTTGTCCTCATCTTTATTGACATAAAGGGTTCAGTACGAAATTCCAATCATCTGAAGAAGGCCGGAGCGTACAACAGCCGAAACGTCGGGAATATGGCAAAAAAGATGAGAACAGCAGTCCGAACAATGTAAATAATTTTCGCCCTATTTACGTTATTCGGACTAATGTCATCATCATCTTTGTCGCCATATTTATTACAACGTTTCGGCCGTTGTACGCTCCAGCCTTCTTCAGGTGGTTGGACTGTCGAACTGAACCCTTTATTTCGCTCACTGGGGTAGACTGTTCTAGTTCCACATGCCATGTTTAATGGATGTCAGTTATCTCCTGTTAATTTCCCTCTGAAAGTTCTCCACTGCCTTAACTGGGTATTGAACTCACACTCTTTGGGTCCTGTCACTGGATCTAACTAACGCCTTTATCCACTGTGCCATGTGTCCTTGAGGAAATATAGACAGATAATAATTTTCGCTCTTATATTTAAATGCTTGTTACCAAATAAAATCCTTGAGTTTGCCTTGATAAACTCCCACAGAGGACGAAACGCGTCGTCTAAGATAAGTTTTCCTTCTTGTGTGTGTGTGTGTGTATATATATATATATATATATATATATATATATATATATATATATATATAGAGAGAGAGAGAGAGAGATTTGTATTAAAAATAAATATCTCAATTTGTTGTCAGTCTTTTTGTACCAATCTGGTTGTCTTCGAATTACTTCATATCTATCTATGTTCAAATCATGTTATCTATCAATCTATTTTATTCCGATCATAAGTATCAATCTCAGTATGTATTTCAATCTAACGATCGTAGTGTTTCTATTTATCGATCGCTTCATCTGTTCATATCTGTCTGAATTTCTGGAATGAGGAGTTATTCTGACTAATTTATATTCGAATTAATATCCTTACCATTGTTATTATTATGACGTTTCGGTCGTTGTCCCCTACCGGCCTTCTTCAGATGTCAGTTGAACTTGTTAACCTTCAGGGAATTTCGAACTGAACCCTCTATTTAATCTACGGAGGTCGATTGTTCTCATTCTGTTGTCCATGTCTAAGGATATCTCATCTTGTTCCGATTTAATACTGTTCTTCAGTTATTCTAATTTCTACTAAACCTTCTTTACTCGATCCAGGGGTTGAAATCTCAATTACTATTACTAAATTCACGAACGATGTATCATTATTCAAATTGTCTCATTCTTAAAAGCGAGGGTAGTTTGGTTCGATTCTCACGGAACGTCCCATACAAAAACCTGACATTATATAACTTATTATAACCTAACAAGGTTTGACATGTAAAATGGATTTAAGTTTGTTCATATACACACCAGATTGTTCGGATGGTGACAAGAATTCCGTAATTGTTTTTTCTTTGCAATATAAAAATTCCGAGCGTATTGCTAACCATTTTTTTTTAAATGATCATTTCAGGGAAGCATAAAATTAAAGAATTGGAACCTTAGAAGAAGCACACCAACTAGAAATCTTTTTTATTATTATTACTATATTAAGCATACTAGATGATTTGTTTTAATATAATATTTAATGAAAGAAAAGAAGTATCCTGTTTGATATGTAGATTTATTTTAAATTGATCCCCTCCCTCTACGGAAGCCAAAAAAAAAAAAAAAAAGTTTATATTCCTGTTTCTACGTAGCTGCTAAATATAATTATTTCTAAAAACTTTTTGTTTTCATATATTATTATCGATTTAGAAACCAAAATTATGTGGTGTAAGCATGTTTGTGAGTTTCCGTAGAGGTATCAGTTTACAATGAATTTTCGACGCAAATTAATTAACTTTTATAAAATTTAATAAAAGTAAATATATATAAATGATACTCTTCAGCAGTATTTACTTAATCTATAATTAAAAAAGAAATAACTCCACCCAGAGATTAAGTGAAAGGCTAACTTTGACACATTCTATATTTTATTTTATTTTTTTTTTAACTTTATGCCTTACAACAAACACAATTTGAATATTGCAAACACTACGAACACATGTCTGGCATATCTCCGTCGTTTCTCGGTTAATTGTTGAAAAATTCACAGCTCGAACCAATTTCCAAAATCTAACCAAAAAGAATTTTAAAGGATTCTTGATAAAAATCGAGAACTTTTCAGCACCTCCTTATAACATGATTTTCTCTCTCACCCTGGTTGATAGATCGTATTATTATTAGTAGTATTACTACTAAACATGTTAGAAAGTTAACACTGGACTATCAAACTAAGTCCGGTGCGTGAGTGTTGTGTCTGTGTGTAAGGTACACAAAGACTACAATTCATCACTCTTGGCGTTACAAGTGAACTAGACGTTGGGGAAGGCGAAGAAACATTTGCTTACACAGTCTTTCTGTGTTTTACGTTGTTTCAAGATGTTGGCGATAATGACTCTCCACAATGTCCTCTCGTTTTGTTTCGGTATATGCCGAGAAAACCGTTAAAAGTATATATATTTTAAATTTACCCGTTTGCTGACAATTTTTTTGTTGTTGTTATGATCATTGTCATCTTGGTTTCCTATGGGGGCTAATCAGGGGACACGTTTTAACTTGACCAAAATGTTTCAATTCAAAGCAGATTGATAAAATGCAAATTTATTCGCGTAGTTTGTGTATTTTACACGTGCATAGATCAATAATGAATTGTGCTAGCGGTCTTTTGTCTTTAAATACCATGTTCGTTCGGGACATAGACGATCGTAGCCCTCCACAGTTTCCTTTTTTTATTATCTGTAAATTGCTATACATTCTTAGGAAAGATAGTGGAGTGGTTTTCAACTGTCTTCTACACGTTTTTTTTTATGCAGAGTAGGCCTTCGCCTAGACTAGTAGCCATACGAGGCCAGTGTGTATTTGAGAGAGAGAGAGAGAGAGAGAGAGAGAGAAAGATCCCTACTTTTTTCTAAAGATATTAGTGCACAACAGACAAGGTCAGAATTTGAACCCTGTTCGCAGATTCTGAATTTCGCGCCGATAACAGTCACGGTACCCGCTTAGTAACATTTCTTACAGACTTTTAAAAACATTGAATTTTTATGTGCTTAATGTGGAATAGTGTACAATAAGGTTCAGTTAGAGACAAAAATAAACTCTCCCAATCGCACAGGATAGTTAAAGTAAGATTTTTGTCCGATTAATACTTCCGTAGTTAAATGTTTATATAGGATACCGTTGAACATAGAACTCACTTGTTATAATGGCGAAAAAAAAACCCCATAAAAACAAAAAAAGCCTGCACACACAGATACAATGCAATGGTATATCAACATTGTGTCATAAGCAGATGTATTTTACGTATATTTCTACAGCCATATCGAATGTAAATAAATGTATTGTAAATTTTTAATGGGCTCTCGCTTCATATACAACACTAAATACAAGTAGCGGATGTTATAAAATGCCAGTGGTCTTTATATTATTGTTCAAATATTATTCTTCGTTATTTTTAATCATCTTTTCGTTGTCCCTTTTGTAACAGGGAAATAAATAAAACCGGAAAACGCTTAAAAAGAAAACCCAAAACGCACAATAAAATAGATTTATTTAATTACAGAGAATCAGACAAAAATTCAAGTACGACTAGACTAGATTATAAGGTTCTGTCACACGTGTTTTGCAAGAGATCGAATTTTCCCTCCTATTTCTAAAATAAAATTCTTAAGGTTCTGTTTCGAAATAAACAGAGAAAAAAAAAAGCTTTCCTGTGTCTTAAATAAATAAAGAAAAGAAAATTCAGAAAAAAAAAGAAAAAAAGATAAATTGAAGACCCAAATACCCCAACTCCAGTTTAAAAATTATCAAGCGAGTCTCTTAGAATTTCACGATTTCAAGCAAGGAAAGAAAATTCAATTTAAAATTGAATAATTCAACTAAAATATTTTAAAAATTCTTCTCTATTTTTCTGACAAACATTTGAAATACCAAATCTAAAACATCCCAACATCATCAGTGATAAGCGTTTTTAGTTTTTAGCAGTATTTCAAGCAACAGAATTTGAAAAGCAAGATGCTTTCCCAGTGACATTTCATAGGAACCTGTTCCGTGTCTGAAGTAAAGTACCCTTCCTTTCTCGCAAGTGGTCAGTCTAGCACTGAGCGTACAAACACATTTGTGCAACACTTGTAAATATGTAACACTTAAAATACTATGGCACAAAGATGCCTATATGGGTCACGTAGAGACGAGAATAGTTTTTCTTTTTAATTTAAAAAAAAAAAAAAAAAAAAAAAAAAAGACTATGTGCCGATAGACAAAGCAAAAAGGAGTCGTTCTTTTGTTGCCGTATTAAGTGTTCGCATAGATTAGACAAGGCATACAGAGGGTGTATACACTTGCCCGCGTTCCCCAGGGCTTTTTAGACGTGTGAAGGATTTATTGTTTTTTTTTGTGTGTATAGGGAAGAAGAAGGCTTCAACTCTAATAAATGATCAAGTGACTGTAGGAAGAGAGAGAAAAGAGAAGCGACATGCCTTTGCTGATTCGTGTTAAATAGCTAAAGCAGTAGGAGTGTGTATTTGTAGTGTGAAGTGATGAGTTAAAAAGAGTGAAGTTTTAGTCACACATGCCTGTAGTGTATTTAAAACTACTCCCGGTATAATTTTTATTTTCTCTAAATAAATCTGCGCAAGTGATAACGAACTGGTTACTCAATAAATAATAATCTATCTTATCGTTATATAATAATAATAATGATATATCAGAGAGACAAGTACTGACGGACATTTAAAAAAAAAAAAAAGCAAGACCAGAGTTAAACTTGTCAAGTATTAAGAAAATATTAATACCGGCGCGTTCGTATTTTCATGCGATGTGAATTTTAGCAGAAAAACAAGAAAAAATATCCTTTACTAACATACACGAAATCACAACAATTATAATCTTTTCTTTTTTTTTTTTAAATAGAAAAAAATCGAATGCTTTCCCGAATAATACCACAAAAAACAACCTTTTATATTGCCTATGAAAAATGAAAAAATATCTTAAATTAGCCTCGAATTGAATTTGACGACGACACGAGATTTAACTCGCTTTAGTTAGCATAAATTGAATCTCTTAGCATGTGTCCCAAAACAAATCGATCAAAAAGAATGTGAAATAGATCATTTTTGGGTGTTTAATTTTGGGACAGCCCATGTTCTATTTCCTAAACTGTTTTATATCCGAAGTTTCGATATATGAAACAACCATCGTGGGTTTCAGTAAATGGTAACAACGATTTTAAGAGAAGTGGCAGGAAAATACTAACTGGTTTATCACGTATTTCACGAAATTATCGAAAAAACAGACTGTGTTTTATCAATTCCGCTTTATTTTTTAAACTAACAAGAGTTTAAATCGGACGCTTAATTAGCGAAACAAGTTTTTTTTTAAGACTTTAAAATAAAAAAGCGATTTTTCTTTAAGCGAAAAAAAAAAAAAAATGAAAACATGCCTTTTCAGATTCAGTGTCTGTCTATATACGTTTTTTTTTTTTTTTTGATGACGACCAAATTATTTCGAGGGGTGTTTCCACGAATGTCTGTCACAGTTTTATCTGGCGATTGTTGACATCTTTATCAATAACAGAAAGAGACAATGAGAGAGAAAGTGACAGATCGCTTTCTAGCCGATAATATAAAAAAAAAAAATCCTTGCCGTCGAACACCGAGAACATTGTTACATACACAAATATTGTAATGTTTACATATTGATATTATTAGGGACACTTTGAAGATTATATGCAAAAGCAAATACAACTAACAAGAGGAATATGGACTCATTTCGACATAGGTTAGCATAACAAGGCGTGCGAATGATTATAGTGGAAGCAAGCGAGCAGAAGAAATGGGAATAGTTATTTTTAATAATAAAAATAGTACTTACCAATTTGTTCCTCAGATGAATGGTAGTCCCTTTCAAAACTCCCCTGCCTACAGAACAAAGGCGAAAAATTTTGCGTAAGTAGAAGAATAAAAATAAGAATAATCCGTTTTATGGAAGGACTGGATACAGTGTTCGGGGTGTCACAATCGGACAACGGGTAGTGGTGAGGGCGACAGGTTAGGACACCTTTTCCCATGCCTCCTCCGACTAACCCGGGGCCTCACCTCTGGTTCGTGTAACCGTCGATGGCGTTGTTTTGTTATACGAAGTTAAAAGGACGGTTCAATGGCAGCAGCAGCCGCTGTGATAGTCGTAGTAGAGATAAAACGGAGAGAAAGGGGAGGGTAATATAAACGAGAAGACGATGAAGAAGACGACGACGAAGAAGAAGAAGAGAGTAAGACGGATTCATGGGAAAACAACGACATTATGGCGATGGTGGTGATGATGAGAAGCAGCAAATGTTGGTTCGGCACGGATAGCTAAACGAACGTTGCTTCAAGAAGCGAATATAAAGAGAAAAAAGAGTAACCATTGGAGAGAGTATTTAAGGGTGTATGCTGTATATACGGATACATATCTGGCTATGTTTAAAAAAAAATGCGTGTGTGATGGCGTGCTCTATTGGGGGTGGATACTGCTTGATTAATATAGGGGTGGGGTCTCCACCAACGATGTGAAAAACGTATGAGTGGAGAGAGAAAGACAAGTGTGAGCAAAGGGTTACACTTTCTCTACGCCTCTCTTGGCGCGGAGTCACACATAACCCGTTCCCATCTCGCTGTAAGTAGTACTACTACTATTACTACTGCAACTTACAAGAGTTCATTCGATCTAGGAAGAGGGGCGGAGATTGTAACTACACCAATCATGTTCAGAGAGGGGGAAAATTTTGGTTAACTTTCCCTATATATATATATATATATATATATATATATATATATATATATATATATATGTGTGTGTGTGTTTATCGAAGAGTGCGGGAGAAATAGACGAGATGAAAAAAAGACAAAAAAAAATGTTGAAAATTAGAAGAGAGAGAGAGAGAGAAAAGCGGGAATTTTTCGTGGTGGATCGGAAAGAGAGAGAAAAAAGACTCACAAAGCAAGAATGAATGCAGTAGATTGAGAAAGAGACCGAATGAGAGACTATATAACAAAGCTAAAATTAAAAATAGATCGACAGAGAGAGAAAGTGCATGAGAGAGAGAGAGATGGAAACGGAAGAGTTTTCGTTTTCATGATAACCATTAAGAAAAGACACTGCATAACACAGCAAGAGAAAGGGAAAGATTTTAAAAGTAATAAAATCAACTCAAAAAAAATGTATTCATAATATAATAACAAAATATATAATATTCTGCAAGCGTTACAAACAGTTTTATGAAAATGTGCGGATGATCGTTCAAAAATAGTCATTTTTATTTTCATAATAATAATAAAAAAACAAAATCTCAGACGTGTGTGTCTATTTTTGTGACGACACTGTATTTTTCGTTTGATCATTCGGCCATTAAAAAGAAAAGAAAAAAAATACTAATATTAATTTCCTACTTCGAAAGAATTTTTAAGGGTCTCGTTGTGTTTTGAAAATAAATTAGCATATTTTAAAAAAAAAAAAAAAATGTTTGTCGAGACCATGTAGTGTAGGAAAATCTGCCAATCATGTTGTTTAAAAAAAAATGTTTGTGTGTGTGTGCACGTGCGTTGTCTTTCAGAAGCACATGAGACAGTGTGTAGTGAATGGTCTCTCTAGGAATAGATTTGTAACGTTTAAAAGACACCGAACGTACTTTTTTTAAGGGAAGAAATAATAATAATAAATATTATTAAAACATAATATTAAAAAATAACATCATCATCATTATTATTATTATTGTAGTAGTAGTAGTAGTAGTAATAATAATAAAAAAAAATAATGACGAAGAGGAATAAATGTGAGAGAGGTACTTAAACAGTAGTATTATAATAACTGGTTAATTCTCTCTCTCTCTTTTTTTTCTCTCTCGCAGAACTGTGTATTTTAAAGAAGCCGGTGTGAAATCAGATTTTTACATTCGTAATGGAAAAAAATATGCTATTTGAAAAGTAATATCGTTGTGTGTGTTGTGTGTGTGTGTGTGTGTGTGTGTGTGTGTGTTCGCGGCGTTACATACTAAAACTTCAGTTTTTTTCCCCGGAAAGATAACATTAAAAAAAAAAAAAATGAAATATTTTATTTCTTTCTTTAAACAATGTTTTTCTTGACTTGTCCATACAAGAGACGTAAACCTTATAGAAAAACCTCAAACTGAATAAGAAAAAAAAAAAATCATGCTTTATTTAAATACTGATCTTCGATGCAGACAGGCGATTCCAACTTGTCATGCTGACGCAACACTATCTTCTTACCTTAATTCAACCCTGCCCTAAGCTAAGTTTAGTACGAGACAAAGAGGGTCCAACTCCAAAGTTTATATGTTGGAATGTTGTGTTACTCTAAACTTCCAAGTTGGCAGCATGTAGCTTAGAAAATCAGCATTTCTGTTTTTCTTTTTTTTTTACCATAGATCGAACATCGATCTCTGGCACAGGTAAGAAATACATTACCAGCACATGAAACTTTTAGTCGTGGATGGGACTAAAATCTAAGAACTGTTTTTATATATATATATATATATGATGTTTGCCCTGTATACTTCACATATGTTGCATTATATATATATATATACTTTATGAAAAACTAGGTAACCTGTATGGGTAAACCCAAGGAGGATAAAATCCAGAGCAAAAAATTTAATAAAACAAGTATATATATATATATATATATATATATAT
>CAHIKZ030000630.1:115000-120000 GCA_903632075.3 Acanthosepion pharaonis
AGTTACTTCATGTCTCTCTATCTATCCCAGTTACTTCATGTCTCTATCTATCCCAGTTACTTCATGTCTCTATCTATCCCAGTTACTTCATGTCTCTATCTATCCTAAGTTACTTCATGTCTCTCTATCTATCCCAGTTATGTCTCTTTCATGTCTCTCTATCTATCCCAGTTACTTCATGTCTCTATCTATCCCAGTTACTTCATGTCTCTATCTATCCCAGTTACTTCATGTCTCTATCTATCCCAGTTACTTCATGTCTCTCTATCTATCCCAGTTACTTCATGTCTCTCTATCTATCCCAGTTACTTCATGTCTCTCTATCTATCCCAGTTACTTCATGTCTCTCTATCTATCCCAGTTACTTCATGTCTCTCTATCTATCTATCTATCTATCACTGACTGTTCCTATCAATCTTTCTATCAAGATATATTTTGGTGGCAAGAATTCATATAAACAAGTTTTATTACATTAAATCAACAACGTCTGTCTTAATATTTTGTTTCAGTTTTTGTATATCGATTTATTGATTGATTTTCAACGGATAATCAACCATTCACATGTTATTTAAAGCCAGAAAATATTATTTTTTTTATACTATAAGCTTTGTTTTGAGATCATAATAGTTTAGTGTTACTCGTCTTACTAATTAACCCATAGCTGGTGGGAGAAGAGGTGGATTCTTACCTTTCTCCATCGTATCTAATAAGCGGTTTTAATATCAGCAATACTTTTTTTTACCAGCAGTTCCTTTTGGAAAAAAATATTACCAGCTATACATTTTTGAAAAAAGAAAAAATTGCCAGCAATATACTTTTGAAAAACATTTTTTTTTTGCCAGCAATACTTTTTAGGAAGAAAAAGTATTACCGACAATATATTTTTGAAAGAGGGTATTACCATAGATATATTTTTGAAAAGAGATATTACCAGCAATAAATATCTTGTCGGTATTAAATAACCCATTTAGATTGATATACCATAAAACAAAGCAAGCCAATCAAAAGACTCCCCTTCATGTTCGATATAACACGGAACAATAACAGCAACAGTTATACTAATCATTTGACACATCTTTATATTAATTTCAGAAAATCTATCAGAAAATGTTTGATTTATTTCAGGAATTGTTTTCGGTTTAAGCCTGTAAACAAGATTTTTCAGTACACACCACAAAAACAAGGCTAGTGTTGTGAGTTCGATTCGCAGGGGTTACTAGACTTTTTTTTTTAATTTGGACTTTTCTTTTGGTGTACTGCGTGACCGTTGTCTATTTCCCAGTGGTCAGTGTCTGATCCGAGATCAAGGCTAGAATTTAAAATGGTGCTTTTCAAGTAATTTCTCCTCGCATAGAAGATTGTGTTGCTTCAATCTTTCTAACCAAACTTTTATTATTATTTTTAAATTCAGCATGAAAACAACTAGTATGTCTCCTGATATTTACTACCAAGCTGAGTACGGTACGAGAGAAAATGGAGTCGAAAGATTGTATTGCGCCAGATTTCTAAATGAAGAGATTACCCATCTATTTTATGAATCTGCATTCAAAGTCGTGGGGCTTTACCTGGGTTCGAACCCTATCAGTAAATCCGCACCTCTTTCGGTCAGGATGCAGACCCCAATAATTATGGAGTTTTTTTTTTTTTTTTTTCGCTTCACTAAAGTAAAATAAGAATGTGTCGCAAAATTCTGGGTTAGTCAGTTGCATTCATTTTTGCCTAAATGCCTTTGAAAATAAGTATGAAGCCGCCTGTTCTTCCTCCAGCTATGGGTTAAATAGCAAGGTAGGTTGGGCTGTGTCACCTTGGATGACAACTAGTATAAGAGAAGGAAAAAAACTGACTTCGAAACCACGAAAAAGCAAACTGGAAACCACTCCACTATATTTCCCAAGAATTTTATTTAGCAGATATTAAAAAAAAAAAAAAAAAAGAGAGCTGTGAAGAGCTATGATTGGTTAAATCCTGAATGGACACAGAATTTAAAAAAAAATAAAAAGATCTCTGTCTCTCTTTATGAGCTATGTCCTCTCAGGACGTAGGCGGTCATGGCTCTCCACAATTTCCTGTTCCTTGCAGCTCTAAATACTGTCTTTTCCTTATTTCTAAACCCTGTTCCGCCATCCATTTTCTCAAACTCTTCAAGTCTGTAATGCGTTGTTTTCCTTTGTCCCTCTTACAGATTTTCCAAGCCGTCCTCCTCATTACATGCTCCAGAAATTCCAACTGTCTCTTCCTGATGTTATGTATGTTTCTTTTTTGCTATCATGACAATAATTCGCCATCAAATGAATACATTCTGCACATCTCGCAATATATTAATCGTTCAGTTCAAGCTTTTTTTTGTTTTAAATTCTTATATCATTCGTCAAGTGGGGCTTTTGGCTGTAAGAGTTATCTCCCTTTCATTGTCGATTTATTTTGTCCGATTCCCATAAATGTAGGAGTTGAAGGTTGGTTGGTTGGGTTTTATGGCATATCAACCACTGTAGGTCATTTAATGCCAGTTATATATATATATATATATATATATATATATATATATATATATTACTATTAAACGTATAGCTGTCAACATTATTTTTTCAAAAACATTATCAGAGGCCTTGCTGTTGGACGTAGTTTATCGTCATACCCAGGACGCAGGAGTTGAAGTAACTCATATACTGCAGCGATAGTAACAATCGTGTGTCTAGGGCAAGATGAACTGACGGAGCCCATCCCATTTGAGTCTGAGTTTTTTTGTTTTTTCTTTTCAAGGGAAACGAGCGAAGAGACGGTAAACCGAATCATAGTTGAACCAAATTAAAGCAGTGACCATCTTCAGCTGAGCTCGCGAACGTTTGAGGTACTGAGACACGATCGCCCAAGCGTTTATCTTGCACCGCACTAAAGCAAGCGAGACTGGTTGCCACCTCAAGGCTATAGTATTTAGTCTGTCCTTCTATTTAACTTATAGCTGGGGGAAAAATTGATCCATATCTTTCCCAAGGCTATTTGGGCGAAAGTGATGAAAGTGAACATAACAAATTCGAACACGTTTTGTCGATTTTTCTTCTCGATTAGATAAGTTACACCAGTCGCACATCCACATTTATCAGTCCATACCATTGATTGATTTTGTTGGTTTTGATTTTCAACTAAATATATATTGCACGCAATTGTATGCCTTCAACTGGAATATATTGTTGGCCATGTTGCTTTAAAATTGTATTGTTGCTAATTTTACTATAAATAGGTATTATTAACACTATTTACATTGTTCGGACTCTTGTCCTCATCTTTGTTGCCCTATTCACGACGTTTCGGTCGTTGTACGCTCCGTACTTCGTCAAGTGATTGGAATTTTGAACAGAACCCTTTATTTCGTCCAATGGGCAGACTGATCTAGTTCCACGTGCCATGCTTCTTCCGGTTGTATCGGTTATCTCCCTTTAACTCAACTCTCTAAGTTTTTGTTCACCACTGCCGTACCCAGGTATTGAACTCACAACTCTTTGGGTCAAGTCATTGGCTCAAACTAACGCTTTTATCCACAGTACCTCATCTCAGAAATATAGACTGTGAATATGGCATCAAAGATGAGAACAACACCCCGAAAAAGGTGAATAGTGTAAATAATTACAATACCACATTTTAGAGATATGGACAGATAAATACGTAATATAGTTTGTTTTTTTTTTGTTTTTTTTTTGTTTTTTTTTACATAAAAATTTATTGCTGGTATTTTTACTATAAAAAATATATTTTTATACTTTCATAGTGTCTTGTTTGGGATTTCACTATTTGCCCATAGCTGGGACCCTAACAGGTATAACCACCCCTGATCAAAGTGGACCTGGGTGCAATAGCAATTCACGCTCGTGAAAACCTTTCATAGTGTCTTGTTTGGGGTTTCATTATTTGCCTATAGCTGGGACCCTAACAGGTGCTACCACCTCGGTTCAGAGGGGACCTGGAAACTAAGAGGTGATTCCACGCTCATGAAAACCTCCAATCTCCCGATCAGAGTCCTTGCTGCCGGATGTAGCTTATCGTCATACCCAGGACTACAGAGTTGAGTAAACGAGGCGCGTATTACAGCGCAATGGACTACAACTGTTTTGTAGACAAAGTCGTTAGTGAAGCGCATTCTATCCTCATTGGGTACCACGCTGTTATAGCCTTGTGTCAAACTAAGCTGAGTAAAACAGCTATAATTCCCAACACTCCGTATGATTTAATTTTTTTATTACAGAAAGTCCTGATTTGAGTTATTTTCCCCTTGTGTACATAAAGCTCTCTTTTCTTATCTGTCTAATGCATTTAGCATCTAGTCTGTGTATGCGTGAGTCACATACGTGTTTCTGTAGGCATAGATATGTTTAGAAATGTATGTATCACGTGACGTGTGTGATGGGGTAGGCGGGCGGGTGGTGTGGGGGTAATGTTACCTTCCCTATTTAATAAGAGTTGCTTTGGCCATTTGGGGGTCCGCTTCGACACGAAGTATTAGGCTGTTACCCAACCCCCTTCTCAATGCCACCCAGAGGTCTCATTCCGGAATTTGTTTTTCAAATCCTTACAGGGTGACGATAGACGATGCGCTATAAGCAGTCGGTGTAACTGACTGTTTTTAAGTAGGGGTAGGTCGATTAAGAGGTGGGGAGAGAGAAATGGTGAGAGCTAGAAAAAGAGAACAGAGGAGGTGGGGTACAAGATAGGAAAAATGATTAAGATAAGCAATGGAAGGAATATAAAAATGAAAAATGTTCGGTGAAGGAGAAACGATGGTAAATATGAAGGTAGTGGAAAAGGAAAAAGGAAAAGGCGAAAGCTGAAAGGAAAAGAGAAAAGAGTACAAGAAAAGGAAAAAAATAAACAGATAATGAGGAAGTAAAAAAAGATGAAGAAAAGGGGAAAAATGTGTAAGAAAGAAGAAAGAATGGAAAAAGACGAAGAAAAGGACAATGTAGATACGAAGACAGAAAAAAAAGACGAAAAAGATGAAAAGAAAGAAA